>JAPYYA010006055.1:0-10166 GCA_028533165.1 Leontopithecus rosalia
TATCTTTGGGTAAAATGTGTCTATAGCAGGCGCCCTTCACATCCCTGTGAGTTGCTTTTTCCTCCACTCGGAAATGCTGCTCAGACCCTCAGATGAAATCACGTTTATCACAGCACTGTTCTAGGAAAAATCTTGGAAACAAACAAGGCGCCCATTAATTCAGGAGCTATTGGACAAGCTGAAGATTATCTGTACCATGGCGTATTATGGAAACTTTCAAAAACAAATGTTCTAGTTGTCCGGAAGGAATGTTCAACTTCCATGAAGTAAAATGCATAGATTTCCATCAGCAAGATTCAGGAAACTGAATCCAATAGAATCTTCATTTTATAAAAGGAAAGGCAGCCACCAAAATTTAAGTGTTTTTACACCCACCTGTTTCTAAGACTCTGCTAAAAATGTGGAAGAATCAGTAGACTGTCAACATGAGCTACAAGAGGGCATAACATTGTGGAGAAAAATACGAAAGAGGAAAAAGTACAGAATACAGAATGTTAAACAAAAAAAGATCCTGAGGAAAGGATTATTCTAATCTAGGCTGTGTATCAGGCTTTAATCTAGGCTGTATTTAGGAATGCTCAAGCTCCACACACAGTGAGGTGAATTTTTTCCTCTGGTCTCTGGATTATCCGTCTTTTCCCGTTGATCCTTGATTCGGGAAAGGAATGCGTGGTGAAGCAATGCTAATGAAAATGGGGATGAGGAATTCGTCTTCATCATTCTCAAACTCTTGCCCCCTTCCTAAACATGTGTGTCAATGGGAAAATGTGGAAGGGAAATAGGGAGCCTGAGGGTGGCTCGGGTCACATCTAATTTCCCAGGGACACAGGCAGCTGCAGATGAGGGTGGTCTTCGACTTTTGGGGTCCCCCCGAATATTACAATAACAGGATTTACTAAGTGCCCAAGGTCTCTGCATTAGGGGCTCCAGACAGACAGGAGACTGGAGACGGCCACAGGAAGTGCAGTTTGGGCATCACATATGGATTGCTGGTTTGTGAGTGTGGGGATGGGGCTGTAAAACAAATGTGCAATATTTTATTTTGTTTACAGAGCTTGAAATTTTATGCAACTTAAATGAATGTTTAGCTCCATCTTGTAAATGACCACCCACTACCTGACTTGCTTTTCTTTCTTCAGGATTAGCATCTCTGTAGATCAGAGAGCTCCTGCTGCATTTCTTCTTGCTCTCAGTCTTCCTCTTTCTTCCTTCTGTGCTCACCATCCACCTTCTGGGGCAGATCCTCCCTGGAAGCCTGAGGGCTGAGCCTCCTCTTATCCAGGAAATGAGGTCTGTTTGAGCTGGCTCTTTAACCCTCTGCTAGCCAGCAGTCCCTGCTTTGCTCAGCCACTGAAAGTATCTGCTTCCTCTGCTCAGGAGAAGGCATTTGTGATTGAGACCCTGGCAGCTGTTCAGGTCCTGGTGGGCTCAGACGATAGTGCGGGTGAGCCTTTGGGAAAGCAGGTGAGGATGGAAGAGCACATGGGCAGCGTCCTGCAGGGGAGGACCTGGGCTGGGAGAGGAAAGTGGGCTCCAGGTTTTCCTCTGCCCTGCATTACCCAGGACAATTCTTTCCTCTAGAGACACCCCTCCTCTGTAAAAGCAGGGGTTAGGCAGATGATTTCCAGGGCCCCTTCAGTTGTGTAGTGTTGAGATTTAGTGACTCCTGTGGCTTTGTTAAGGTTTCTGCTCTGTCTCTTCCATCCTGTCGTGTCTTATCCTGTGGCCTGAATGGCACTGACAGCTGGTGAGCCTGTTTTGGGATCCTTCAGAGAGAAGACCCCAGGCTTTCCCTGTGGCCGCTTCCTTAGCCCTCAAGTGAGGAAAGTGTTATTCACATCCAATAGTACCAGATGTTAAATGCATTTAATAAAGAGATCTTCTAGATAGGCTTTGTGTGGGCGACAAGGCCATACTATTCTTGCAAGCAGGCCGAATCTGAGAAAGGACAGTAGAAGTGGGTAAGAGGGGGAATTTTAGAGGTTGGGGAAATTTTTCCCGGGGCAGTGTTGGTGCAGAGTAAGATCAGTTACAGTGGTTGGGGAGTAGGGGCAAAGAATTTACATTACCATAATTCAGTTACAATGGTAGGTGAGGTAAGATGGAAGAGTAGTTAAGATGGCCAGGATGGGGTTAGGAGTATTCACATTATCATAAGAACACTTAAGATGGCAGGCTGGGGTGAGAAGTATTCACATTATCATAAAAACAGTTAAGATATCGGGGTGGGGTGAGAAGTACTCACATTATGGTAAGAACAGTTAAGATGGTGGGGTGGGGTGAGGAGTACTCACACTACACTATGGTAAGAACAGTTAAGATGAAGGGGTGGAGTGAGGAGTACTCACATTACGGTAAGAACAGTTAAGATGACAGGGTGGGGTGGGGAGTACTCACACTATGGTAAGAACAGTTAAGATGACAGGGTGGGGTGGGAAGTACTCACACTATGGTAAGAACAGTTAAGATGAAGGGGTGGAGTGAGGAGTACTCACACTATGGTAAGAACAGTTAAGATGGCAGGGTGGGATGGGAAGTACTCACACTATGGTAAGAACAGTTAAGATGACGGGGTGGGGTGAGGAGTACTCACACTATGGTAAGAACAGTTAGGATGACAGGGTGGGGTGGGAAGTACTCACACTATGGTAAGAACAGTTAAGATGAAGGGGTGGAGTGAGGAGTACTCACACTATGGTAAGAACAGTTAAGATGAAGGGGTGGGATGGGAAGTACTCACACTATGGTAAGAACAGTTAAGATGATGGGGTGGGATGGGAAGTACTCACACTATGGTAAGAACAGTTAAGATGAAGGGGTGGGATGGGAAGTACTCACACTATGGTAAGAACAGTTAAGATGGCGGGGTGGGATGGGAAGTACTCACACTATGGTAAGAACAGTTAAGATGGCGGGGTGGAGTGAGAGGCTTGTTGGAGGGAAGCTCCGCTGGGTGATTAGGGATAATGGAGAACACAGGCGGGGGATGAGGGACAATCAGGCCAAGCAGGCAGGACTTCAGACTTTCTGGGTCCAGGCTTGCACATGCAGACCTCACCTTCCTGTCGTGTTTTTATATAGAGAGAAAAAATCAGAGAAGAGGGGGTGATGACAGCTTTCGGGGGATGGGGGCGAAGTTTCTCAAGGCTACTTTGTACGTGACTTACAAAATTTTTTTGAGCAGAGGAGACAGGTTAGAAGTGGGAATAGCACAGGCAGGCAAATGAGGAAGGTCTGGATGATACATTTTGCCTTACAAGCGTTTAAGCTGCTGGGGACTTTGAGGCAATGCGATATTGTGGGGTTATCCAGAGCAGCATTTGCCGATCTGTGATAGCCTGGATGTGCTTTTGTATAAATTCGGAGACTAAGCGGAAGATACAGGGTCTGAACAGGAGAAGAACGGTGGGTATTAAAGGAGTAAGGAGGGCCGGGCTTAGTGCCTCACGCCTGTAATCCCAGCACTTTGGGAGGCCAAGGCGGGTGGATCACGAGGTCAAGAGATCGAGACCATCCTGGTCAACATGGTGAAACCCCTGCTCTACTAAAAATATAAAAATTAGCTGGGCATGGTGGCGTGCGCCTGTAGTCCCAGCTACTCGGGAAGCTGAGGCAGGAGAATTGCCTGAACCCAGGAGGCGGAGGTTGTGGTGAGCCGAGATCGCGCCATTGCACTCCAGCCTGGGTAACAAGAGTGAAACTCCATGTCAGAAATAAATAAATAAAGGAGTAAGAATTGGAAGGAGCCATGATATCCAGTTAGAAAATGGCCATAGGTATTTACCTGGTTGGCAAACTTCTGGGCCCTGTCTGAGTTTTTTGATATTATTATACACTAGGCCAGATTGGCTTAAGTAAAAACAACATTATTCATTTAGAAATATACAGAATCCTCCTTTTTCTTCAGTGAGTAAGTTGATGCTATGATGGTTTTGAAGGACCACTGAAGCCGGAGAGTCAATCTGAGCCTGAAGGGCAGACAAGGTATTATATATATCTGTAATACTGGCAGAGAAATCAGTAGACAGACTGCAGAATGCTATGACGGAGGTGGTGATCCCCGCTATGCCAGTTCCAAGGCCTATGGTGGAGGCTGCAAGCCCTATTTCTATGAGTAATGGAATTAGTTGTGTTGAAAAACGTGCACTTTGAATGAAGAGACCTTCCCAACAGGCTTTGTGTGAGTAACATGGCTGTTTATTCACTTGGGTGCAGGTGGGCTAAGGCCGAGAAGGGCGTTAGCAAAGAGCAGTGGGATAGGCGTTGGCTTTATAGGTTTGGGTAGTTTTTTGGGGGGTGGGGGAGTTGCAGAATAAGTTTAGTTACAGTGGTGGCGGGGAGGGGCAGGGGAGTATACATGACCCCAAGTTCAGTTACAATGGCAGGGTTGGGTGAGAGGTATTCACATTATTATAAGAACAGTTGGGCCGGGCACGGTGGCTCACGCCTGTAGTCCCAGCACTTTGGGAGGCCGAGGCGGGTGGATCACGAGGTCAAGAGATCGAGACCATCCTGGTCAACAAGGTGAAACCCCATCTCTACTAAAAATACAAAAATTAGCTGGGCGTGGTGGTGCGCGCCTGTAATCCCAGCTACTCAGGAGGCTGAGGCAGGAGAATTGCTTGAACCCAGCAGGCGGAGGTTGCGATGAGCCGAGATCGCGCCATTGCACTCCAGCCTGGGTAACAAGAGCGAAACTCCGTCTCAAAAAAAAAAAAAAAAAAACCTCATAATGATAAAGAAAGCAGCTAATATTGGTAGGACAATTACTGAATACTATGCTAAAACATTTTCTCTAAACCCAAACAAGAGTTCAATGAGGTAAGCATTCTCATTGTTTTCATATCTCATATAAGAGAGCTAAAGCCAGGGAGGTTAAATAACTTTTCAAGTTCATACAGGCAGAAAATAAAGGACCTGGACTTAAATCTTGCACACTCTGAAGTCCAATCTTCTCATCACTCTGTGACATCAGTCAACTATGTCACCTGACTCCAAAATAAGATTCAAGTGGATCTAAGAGTTAACATAAAATTTAAACCATAAGTGAACTTGAATAAAACAAGAGATAATTAAAAACCTACTTTTGAATTGCAGGCTATCTTTTAAAGCAAGATACAAAAAGAATAAGCCATGAAATGGAAACATTGGAATTTACGCAATCCACATTTTGGCATTGTGAATATCCATAGGTAAAATTTGAAAACAAACTAAAAAAATCATATTAGATCTACCCTAATGACTTTTTTCTCTACTGTATAAACATCCATGTGTGCAAAGGCACAAATATAAGGATAGTCATTGCAACATATTTGTAGTGTCCAGCAACAACTTAAATGAGACATAACTTAAATATCAGAAGCAGAGCGGTTTTAGATGCCCACAGAGAACAGTATGCAGACAGGCGATGGGACACATCCCTGTGTACAGATCCCAGGTGAGCTCCAGCAAACGTTGCTATGAGAAACGGCAAAGAGCAGGACAGTCGCATAGCGTGTGTTTTGTTTGTGGAGATGCACATGTGTGCGTGTAAGTGCATAGACTATCTCTGCATAGTAACACGAGACACTGATAATAGTGCCTGTCTCTAGAACCAGAACCAGGCCATGGGAGTCAGAGATAGGAGAAAGACCTCATTTTCAATCTCCTTAATTTCCCTTCCTTAAAACAAAACAAAACAAAACAAAACTATATGAATGTATAATCTGATTAAAATCAAAACAATTTAGAAATCTCTTGGTGTTGCTGAAATGCAGTCTCATCAGCTTTGCATCGGGATAACAATCTGTACCTCCAACCTTGAAGGGTTGTCCTGAGAATCATCAGCCACTCAGCATGTGAAGGAGCTGCTGAGTCTTAGGGACTGGGAATCAAGTTCATGGAGGATGGGCAACTTCTTTGCCAAATAGAGAAAGCAATGGGAGAAATCCAGCTACAGAAACTGTGGCAATTCTAAAGCAGATGTCCCCCAATTATAGTTACAATAACTAAACACGACTGTTGAGTGCTCTTTAAAAATATATTATCTCTTTTAATTCTTGTAGCAGCCCAGGAGTAAAGGCAATTATCTCTATTGCTCCTACGTGGGAACTCAAGGCTTAGATAGTTCAGCACCTTGCTAAAGATCACTCATCCAGGAAAGATGATGGATCTGGAAGGTGAACCCAGGTTGTCACTCCAGAGCTTGAGCCTCATGTAATTTGCTGGCCAGGGGCCCTGCCTTGGCTCTCCAGGAATCCCTGAAATGGTCAGCATGAAATCCTTGGGTGCCACCTGATCTTAGTTCACCTGTGTTGCTATGGAAGATCACCTCAGGCTGGGAAATTTATAAAGAGAAGAAGTTCATTTGGCTCGTGCTTCTGCAGGCTATAGAAGAAGAGTGGTATCAGTGTCTGCTTCTGGTGAGGCCTCAGGAAGCCTGGGCTTGTGGGAGAAGGTGAAGGGGGCAGAGGAAGTTGCCAGACTCTTAACAATCAGTTCTCACAGGAACTAACAGAGAAAGAACTCACTCATTACCACAAGCATCAAGCCATTGATGAGGGATCCACCCCCAGGACCTGGACACCTCCCATCAGAGCCTAACACTAGGGATCAAATTTCAGCATGAGATTTAGAGGAGACGGGCTGGGATGTGGCCTTTGTGGCCTGGCTTGTTTAGGAGGCTCCGGCAGCAGAGCCTCTTGCAGCTCTCCTCAGCAACCTTGTGTGGTGGGCCTGGTCAGGTGTCTGCTGCACCCCCATGATTCTCCGGGAGAGCACAGGCCTCCCCCTGGACTGGGCATCAGAGGAGTGTGCACTGTGGGGGGAGGGACCGTAGAAGAGCTGGGGGTAACAGGAAGAGGCTGCTGGCTGCACACGTTCTGCCTCTCCTAGCTGGTCCAAGGCAGAACTGGACAGGGGACTGGCCCACTGATACGGTTTAGGTGTTTGTCCCCTCCAGATGTCATGTGGAAATGCGATTCTTCCTGATGAAGGGGAAGCTGGGGGGAGGTGATTGGATCATTGGGGCGGATCCTTCATAAACGGTTTAGCACCATTCCCTGGGTGCTAGTGCAGCAGGAGCGGCGGAGGAAACGGATCTCCCGAACACCAAACACAGGAGGAAAGAGTTTTTTCAGCCAGGAGCCTGAGTATAATTTGTCTGAGGCTCAGCTCCTCTAACAAAGGAAGGTTCTGCTTTTACATAGGCTTATACTTTAGATGTTACACGTGGAAGAATCTTAGGTTTATAGCTTTAGAAATCACATGTGAAAAGGTCTGTTTACAGTTTCAGGAATCACATAAGAAAGGGTTCCGGTTTACAGGTTTAGGACTCACATGTGAAAAGGTTTCTGGTTTGATCTTGTTTTACATAAAAATAGTGCCTTCTGGAGCTTTTCCCCAAGACCCAGCCTGCCACCTACAGGAAGGTGAAACCGGAGGCGCCAGTCAGTCAGCCTCTTCTATTGAAATGCAGTGTGCTGGTTAAAGGGGAAGATGATCTCAGACGCCTGGGTCTCCCTCTTCACTAGGTGGGTCCTTGCTCAGTTAGTTCAGATGAGAGCTGGTTGTTTAAGTGCGTGGCACCTCCCCGACTCTTTTGCTCTTGCTCTGAGCTCTTGCTCTTGACCTGAGATTTGGAGGGGACAAACATCCAACTCCTGTCAGTGAGACGGTGCCCTGTCCAGTCCTGCCTAGGGCCATAGAGGAGAGGTAGCAAGTGTCGAGAGGCAGAGGCGCTGGCTCCCCTTTACCTTCCACCGTGACTGTGACTTGCCTGGGACCCCCACCAGAAACGCATGTTAGCTCTGCACTTCCTGTACAGCCTGCAGAACCCAGCACATTTTAAATAGCATTTCTTTATAAATTACCTAGCCTTAGGTATTTCTTTATAGCAATGTAAAAATGGACTGACAAACCCATTAACCGCTGATGTGGATCCTGAAGGCCTGTGGCCCTGGTGCTAACTGGTGCTGAGCCTGGGGTGGGCCTAGTCCCTTGAGGGAGCTGAAGGGAGGGGTGAGGCCTGGCCTAGAGGAGGGGCCCGGTGAACTGAGGCAGTGAATAACCACAATCAGAAATATTAGAAACACTCTCATACCTCAGGATTGGCATGAGCTGTTCTCTGCTTCCAGTGAGAGCCAGAGTTAGGTTTAAGGACAGCAGGAGGGTGCAGGCTGGAAACAAGGAGAACTTTATTCATTAGGGAGAGCAGTGGGTGCCCTGCCACTCTGCGGCAAACCCAGATGGACCTGAGCTGCTGAAGAAAGGAGACGGTTCTTTCTTCAAAGGACAAGGGTGTCCTGCGGCAGTTTTCCCCAGTCCAGACTGGTCCCACCCCGGTTCCCAGAAAGAGAGAGATCTCTGAGTTCACTGGGGCTGTGCCTGTTGAACAAGGAAGGGCTCAGGAGGAGGCAGAGCTGAGGAGGCAGAGCTGAGGTAGAAAAGAGAGACACTTTTCATCTTTGCCTTAGTTATGTATTGTTGTGTGAGCTGTTACTCTAGAACTTAGTGTGTTAATGCAACACAGGCTCTGGTCTCACAGTTTAGGGAGATCAGCATCCAGGTGTGGTTCAGCTGGGTCCTCTCATCCAGGTTCACAGAGACTGGAATGAAGGTGTTGACTGAGGCTGCCCCCAGCTCCCTGCCGTGTGGGCCACTCCGCAGAGCAGCTCACAACTTGGTAGCTGACTTCATCAGCCTGAGCAGGAGAGAGTGGTGGAGACAGAGGGTGTGAGCCAGACAGAAGGGGCACTCCATCACTTTTGATGCATTTGCAAGTAATCAGTGCAGCCCATACTCAGGGGGAGGGCATTCTACAGGGCTGTGCACACAGTGGGGAGGCATCCTTGGGAGCCACATTAGAAGCTGCCTCCTGCAGTTATACACTTAGCATATGTCAGAAAATGTGCAAGGTGCTTTTGATCTAGGATCTCATTTGATCCTTACTGTCATTATGGGGCAGGTAAGAAAACTGAAGATCTAGATGATTGTTTTGCCAATCTCTGGGACCAAAAAGAAAAAAAAAAGAAAAATGAAGATTGGGGTGTTCAGGAACCTGCTCAAGATCACACTGCACTAGAACCAGAACTTGAGCCAGAATCGCTTCAAATTATTACACTTGGAAGCCCTCCCAGAATCGAGAAAGGATTTGGGGTTTATTTCTATGACTCTGAACCAAAGGTCCGTGTTTCTCTCATTTGCTCTTGATGAGAAGATACTGATGGTTTTTGTCTCCATGCCCTAGGTGTCTGCAGCTCTGCAGCCAACACTTCTGGAGCATATGGCTCTACTGTGAAGGATTCTGGAAACCACATTCATCTCAAGCGCATCCGAGGAGGTTCTGTCTTGTTTAATGTGACTGAGAAGCCCATGGCAAATGCAGGAGCCGAAATACAGGAGGTTTCATGGCTTTTGGGCACTCCGTTAAAGCACAGGCAGCTGCTGCAAGTCCTTAGAGGAGCCGACTCTCCAATCTGGTGGAACCTCCAGGACAAGCTCAAGCAGAGGGTCCATGTGCCCAGCATGTGGTCTCTGAGGATTGAGAATCTGGCCCCTGAAGACAGTGGGCAGTACGTGGCCATGACCCGCTCAACTGATGGACAAACGCTTGGCCAGGTTTTCTACCTGACTGTCTGTGGTGAGTGACACCCTCCCTCCATCCTCTGGCTTCCCTGCCTTTTTGTCTCTAGAGAGTCACTTAGGCCCCTTGCAGGGTTGCATTCAAACACTAGCCTTCAGACTCGATTTTCTCCACCAAAAATAAGGCACATGAGGTCCCCAAAATAGACAGGAGAGCTGAAATTCAGACCAGAGAATGAAGTTCTTTCAGTGTTTTGGGAGAGGAAATGGAACTTCAGCTAAATAGCCATTTTTCCAGGAAGATTGATCATATATAGGATTATTTGTATAGCACTATTTTATTTCTGATGTAACAAATTTTCAAAAATCATTTGCTGAAAGCAAGAAAAATTTATTATCTCACTGTGCTGTAGGCCAGAGGTCTGACACAGTCTCTGTGAACTAAAATGAAGACGGGGCTGTGTTCTTTCCGGGGGCTCCAGGGAAGGGCCCGTTCTTTTGCCTTCTTCACCTGCTAGTGGCTGCCGGCATCCCACGGCTCGTGGCCATCGTCCTGTATCTTCTAACAGAACACTGACGTTAGTGTTCTACTGGGAGTGTCGGGA
>JAPYYA010006056.1:0-10162 GCA_028533165.1 Leontopithecus rosalia
TTGAACTCAGAACTGGAACAAGCAAACCTGATAGACATTTACAGAACTCTCCACCCAAAATCCACAGAATATACATTCTTCTCAGCACCACATCACACCTACTCTAAAATTGATCATATAATTGGAGGTAAAGCACTCCTCAGCATTTTCTTGCCTATTCATCAATTAATGAACATTTACGTTGCTTCCCGTCTTTGGCTGTTGTGAATACCGTGGCAGTGAACACAACAAGATCCTAATGTCAATTCTGTTCGCATGAGGATCCAGAACTGGAATTGCTAGATCATATGGCAGTTCTCTTTTTGAGTTTTTGAGGAACCTTTTGACTATTTTCCTTGCTACAGTTGCTGCACAGATTTACGTGCCCTCCAACATTGTTGGAGGGTTCCTGTTTCTCAGCATCCTCGCTGACACTTGTTATTTTTGTTTGTGTTTCAGACAATAGCCATCCTAACAAGTATGAGGTGATACCTCCTTGAGGCTATGATTTGCATTTCCCTAATGATAAGCAATGCTGAAAACCTTTTCATTTGCCTGTTGGTCGTTTGTATCTTCTCTGGAGAAACGTCTTTCAGTTCCTTTGCCCATTTTTAATCAAATTATTTGTACATTTTGTACTGAATCAAAGGACCCTCTTATATTTTTTAGATTAACTGTTTATCAGTTATATAATTTGCAAATACATTCTCAGTATTCTGTAGGTTGCCTTTTTATTTTGTTAATTGCTTTCTTCTCTGTGCAGAAGCTTTTGGTTTGATGTAATCCCATCTGCCTAGTTTTTGCTTCTGTTACGTGTGCTTTTGTTATCACAGCTAAGAACTCATTGCTGAGGCCAAAGTCAGTTTTATCCCATAGTTCATCTTGGGGTTTGATGGTGTCTGGTCTTGCATTTAAGTTTTTTATGTATTTTGAATTGATTTTTTTGTGTATGTATAAACTAAGGGCCTAATTTTAGTATTTCACATGTAAACGGCCAGTTTTTCCAACACCATTTACTGAAGAGACTGTTCTGCTGTTTATTCTTATACTTCTGTCGAAGATCAGTTGATCAAGTATGCATGGGTTTATTTCTGGGCTCTCTATTCTGTTCCATTTGTGTATGTGTCTCTATTTAAATTAATATTATAGTGTTTTGATTACTGTTGCTTTATAATGTATTTTAAAATCAGGAAGTGTGATACCTCCAGCTTTGTTCTTCTTGCTCAAGATTGCTATGGCTGTTTAAAGTCTATTGTGGTTCCATATGAATTTTAGTATTTCTTTTTTCAGTTCTGTAAAAACACATTGGGATTTTGATAGAATTTGTGTTGGAAGTACAGATTTACATAGTATGCACATTTTCGCAATAGTAATTCTTCTAATTCAGTAGCCTTTCCATTTATTTGTGTTTTAATTTCTTTTATCAATGTTTCATAGTTTTCAGTCTACAAGTCTCCTTAGTTAAGCTTATTTCTAAGTATTTTATTCTTTATAAGACTATTTTAAGTGGAATCATTTTCTTACTTTTATTTTGAATTCTGTGTTGCTAATGTATAGAAATGCAACCGATTTTTTGTATGTTTATTTTAAATCCTACAATTTACTGAATTTGTTAATCAGTTCTAAATGTATTTTTAAAGGAACGTTTAGGGTTTTATATATATAATCATGTCTTCTGAATACAGACATAATTTTACTTATTCCTTTCCAGTTTAAATGACTTTTCTTTTTACTTTTTTTTTAAAAAAAATTTTTATTGCATTTTAGGTTTTGGGGTACAAGTGCAGAACATGCAAGATAGTTGCATAGGTACACACGTGGCAGTGTGTTTTGCTGCCTTCTGCCCCTTCACCCATATTTGGCATTTCTCTCCATGCCATCCCTCCCCCGCTCCCCCCCCCGCTCCCCCCCCCGCTGTCCCTCCCCTGTTTCCCCCAATAGACCTCAGTGTGTGGTACTCCCTTCCCTGTGTCCATGTGTTCTCATTGTTCATCACCCGCCTATGAGTGAGTATATACGGTGTTTCCTTTTCTGTTCTTGTGTCAATTTGCTGAGAATGATGACTTTTCTTTTTTCTTTTTTTTTTTTTGCCTAATTCTTCTGACTAGAACTTCTAATAATTTATTAAATAGAAGTGGCAAGAGTGAGCTTCCTTGCCTTGCTCTTAATCTTAGAGAAAAAGTTTTTATTTTTTTAATTATTGAGTATACTGTTTGCTGGGGACATTTCATGTATGACTATTACTGCATTGAGGTAACATCCTTCTATGTCTAATTTATTGAGAGATTTTTGTCATGAACAGCTGTTAAATTTTTGTCAAGTACTTTCTTCTTCTATTGAGACGATCATTTTTTTAATCCCTTAGTCTGTGATGTGGTGTAACACACTAATTGTGGTCCATATGTGGAACCAACTTTGTATCCTAAAGATAAATCTTACTCGGTTGTGGTGTATCAGCCCTTTAACATGTTGCCAAATTCAGTTTGCTAACAGTTGATTTTTCCACCTATGTTCATCGGGGATATTGGCTTACAGTTTTCCTTCTTGTGGGGTTTTTGTTTAGCTTTGGTGTCAGAATAATGGCAGCCTCATATGATACATTTGCAAGTGTTCCTTCTTCCATTTTTGGTAAGTATTTTAAAATAATTGCTATTAACTGTTGTTTAAATGTTTAGTAGTATTCTCCTTTGAAGCCATCTGGCTTTTCGTTCTTGGAAGGCTTTGGATTACGGATTCTACTTACATATTTATTATTTGTCTGTTCAGACTTTCCATTTCTTTTAGATTTAGTATTGATAAAAAGTACGTTTCTAGAAATTTAACTAATTTTTCTACATTGTCTATTGTTAAAATATAATCGCTCATGACAGCCTTTTATAATATTTATAATATTTCTGCTTCCATTTCTAACTGTATTGAGTCTTCTTTTTTTTTTCTTGGTTAAAGGATTTGTTGACTTTATTTATATAGCTATACATATACTTGGTAAAATAACAAGTTTCATTAAGTTTTTACTGTTTATTTTATTTATTTCTGCTCTAATTGTTATTATTTCCTTTTTCTGCTACCTTCAGGCTTAGTCAGCTGTTTTACTAGTTCCCTGAAGTGTATAGTTACGTTGCTTACTTGAAATTTTTATTCTTTTTTAATGCAGGTGTTGGTCACAGTATACTCCCCTCAGTACTGCTTTGGCTGCATCCGTAAGTTTTAGTACATCATGTTTTCATTTCTGCTTAGCGCATGACATTTTTTATTTCCCTTTTGATTTCTTCGTTGACTCACTGGTTAGTCAGAATCATGTTGTTTAATTTCCACACATTTCTGAGTTTTCTAAAATTCCTCCTGTGGTAGATTTCTAGTTTTATGCTACTGAGGTCAGAGAACATATTTGAAATGATTTCAATTTTCTTAGATTTTTAAGAATTGTTTTGTGGGACAGCATATGATTTATGATAGATGATATTCTGTGTGGACTTGAAAATGATGTGCATTCCACTGTTTGGGGATGGAATGACCTGTTTATGTCTGTTAGATCCATTTGGTCTGCAATGCTGTTCAAGTCTGCAGTTTATTTATTTTCTGCCTTTATGATCTGTATGTTGAAAAATAAGAGTATTGAGGTCTCCTTCTGTTACGGTATTATTGTCCATTTTTCCCTTCAGATTTGTCAATGTTTGCTTTTAGGTGCTCCACAGTGTGCTGCATACATGTTGATAAAGGTTATATCCTCTTGATAAATTCCTCCCTTTATATACAAATTGACCTTTGTCCCATGTGAGAGACTTAAACTGAAAGTCAGTTTTGTCTAATGCATATATCACAACCTCTCTTCTCTTCTGTTTTTTTTCCCCTTTCTTTTTAGCTTGTGTGTCCTTAGAACCTACATTGGTTTCATGTAGGAAGCATAAATTTGAATATTTTTTTAATCTATTCAGCTATTCAGTGTCTTTTCAGTAGTTTAATTCATTTACGTTTATTTATTTAACATTTTATTATTGTTTCAATAGACATTTTTGGGTAACAGGTAGTGTTGGTTACATGAGTAAATTCTTTAGTGGTGAGTTAGATTTTGGTGCATTCATTTTCAAGCAATGGACACTGTACCCAGTGTGTCCTTAATCCCTCACAGCCCTCACACCCTTTCCCCCAAGTCCCCAAAGTCCAGCATATCATTCTTATTTCTTTGCATCATTTTAGCTTAGCTCCCACTTGTGATTGAGAACATACAATGTTTAATTTTCCATTTGAGTTATTTCACTTGGAATAATCATCTCCAATTCCATCCAGGCTGCTTCAAATGCCATTATTTTGGCTTTTTGTGTTAGTTTTTTTATGGCTGATTAGTATTCCATCATAGATAGATAGATAGATAGATAGATAGATAGATAGATAGATATACATATAGTATTCCATCATATATATATATAAATATGTGTGTGTGTGTGTGTATCAGTTTATGCACTCGATTGATGGGCATTTAGACTGGTTCCATATTTTTGCAATTTTGCACAAGTGACAAGAAGCTGAATGTTCATCACCAAGATAATGGTGAAAATGTCTCCAGGGCATGTCAGAAGTCTTCTTGGCAGCCCCTCCCATCACAGACTCAGTGGCCTAGGAGGAAGAAATGGTTTTATGGGCCAGGCCCAGAGTCCCCATGCTGTGTGCAGCCTAGGGACTTGGTGCCCTGTCCCAGGCACTCCAGCCACGGCTAAAAGGAGCCACAGTACAGTTCAGGCAGTGGGTGTCAGAGAATGCAAGCCCCAAACCTTGACAACTTCCACGTGGTGTTGAGCCTACAGTTGCCAAAAAGTTAAGAACTGAGTTTGGAAACCTCCACCTAGATTTCAGGGGCCCTTTAGAAATACCTGGATTTCCAGGAAGAAGTTTGCTACAGGGAAGGGGCCCTCATGGAGAACCTCTGCTAGGGCACAGTGTGGAAGGGAAATGCAGGATGGGAGCCCACATGCAGAGTCCTCACTAGGCACTGCCTGATGGAGCTGTGAGAAGAGGGCCAGACCCCAGGATGGTAGATCAACTGACAACTGCACCATGTTCCTGGAAAAGCCACAGACACTCAACACCAGCCCATGAAAGCAGCTTGGAGGGAGGCTATACTCTGAAAAGTGACAAGGGTGGAGCTGCCCAAACCATGGGAACCCACCTCTAGCATCAGCATGAGGTGGATTGAGCTATGGAGTCAAAGGAGATCATTTTGGAGCTTTAAGATTTAGCTTCCCTCCTAGATTTTGGACTTGCATGGGGCTTATAGCCCCTTTGTTTTGGCTAATTTATTCCATCTGGAATTTTTGCCCAATCCCTATACCCTCATTGTGTCTAGGAAGTAACTAATGTGCTTTTGATTTTACTAGCTCATAGGTGGAAGGGACTTCCCTTATGTCTCAGAGTAGACTCTGGACTGTGGACTTTTGAGATAACACTGAATTAAGACTTTGGGAAACTGTTGGGAAGGGATGATTGGTTTTGAAACGTGAGGACATGAGATTTGGGAAGGGCCAAGGGTGCAATGATATGATTGGGCTGTGTCCCCACCCAAATCTTAACTTGAATTGTAATAATCTCCACATGTCAAAGACAAGGATGAGGCCAGGTGCAGATAATTAAATCATGGAGGTGGCTTCCCTCATACGGGTAGTGTGAGGTAAAACCATCTCACCAGATCTGATGGTTTTACAAATGAGAGTTCCCCTGTACAAGCTCTGTTGCCTGCCACAATGTATGAGGTGACTTTGCTTCTCATTCACCTTCTGCCATTATTGTGAGACCTTCCCAGCTATGTGCAACTGTGAGTCAATTAAACTTTTTTCCTTATAAATTACCCAGTCTCGGGTATGCCTTTATTAGCAGCACGACAATGAACTAATGCATTTCCCATTTCATTTCTAATTGAGCTTATTTGAATCTTCTCTCTTTTTTTCTTGGTTAATCTCACTAATGATCTGTCCATTTTATTTATCTTTTCAAAAAATCAGATTTTGTTTATCTTTTGTATTTTTGTTTGTTTCTTTCAATTTCATTTAGCTCTGCTCTGATCTTGGTCATTTCCTTTCTTCTGCTGGGTTTGGGTTTGGTTTGTTCTTTTTCTAGTACCTTGAGGTGTGACCTTAGATTATGTACTTGTGCTTATTCAGATTTTTTGATGTAGGCATTTAAAGCTATGAACTTTCCCCTTAGCACCCACTTTTTTGTATGCCAGAGGTTTTGGTAACTTATATCACCATTATCATTCAGTTCAAATAAATTGTCAATTTCTATCTTAATTTAATTGTTGATGCAATGATCATGCAGGAACTGGTTATTTAATTTATATGTATTAGCATGATTTTGAGGGCTCCTTTTGGAATTGATTTCCAATTTTTTTCCACTGCAGCCTAAGAGAGTACTTGACATAGTTTATATTTTCTTAAATTTACTGAGACTTATTTTGTGCTAGTCTGTCTTGGAGAATGTTCCATGTGCTGGTGAATAAAATGTATATTTTGCAATTGTTGGGTAGAATTTTCTATAAATACCTTTTAAGTTCATTTGTTCTAGGCATAGTTTAAATCCATTGTTTTTCTGTTGACTTTCTGTCTTAAAGACTTATGTACTGCTGTCAGTAAGTACTGAAGTCCCCAACTATTATTATGTTGCCATCTAATCTCATTTCTTCTGTTTAGAAGTAATTGTTTGATAAATTTGGGGGCTCCGGTGTTAAGTGCGTATTTAGAACTGTCACATTTTCCTTTTGAACAAATCCTTTTACTATTATATAATGTTCCTTTTTTTAAACTACTGTTGTTTTAAAGTTTGTTTTGTCTTACATAGGAATAGCTATGGCTGTTCATTTTTGGTGTCATTTTGCAGGATATATCTTTTCCACCCCTTAACTTTAAGTTTATGTGAGTCCTTATATGTCAGGTGAATCTTCTGAAGACAGCAGATACTTGGTGGGTGAATTCTTATCCATTCTGCCATTCTGCATATTTTAAGTGGAGCATTTAGGCATTTATACTAAATGTTCATACTGAGATGTGAGGTACTATTGTATTCATCATGCTCTTTGTTGCCTGATTACCTTGTTTTTTTAATTCTGTTTTTGTTTCATAGGTCCTGTGAGCTTCACAGAGGCTCTATTTTGGTTTATTATTATTTTGAGAATTAGTTTCAAGATTTTGAGCTCCTTTCATCAGTTCTTGCAATGCTGGCTTGGTAGTGGTGAATTCTCTCAGCATTTGTTTGTCTGAAAAATATAATATATTTTATTCATTTATGAAGCTCATTTTTGCTGGATTCAAAATCCAAGGCTGATCATTGTTTTGTTTAAGGAGGCTGAAGATAGGGTCCCAATCCCTTCTAGCTTGTAAGATTTCTGCTGAGAAATCTGCTGTTAATCTGATAGGTTTTCCTTTATATATTACCTGATGCTTTTGCCTCACAGGTCTTAAAAGCCTTTCCCTCACCTTGACTTTAGATAAACTGATGACTATGTTTTAAGTTGATGATCTTTTTGTAATAAATTTCGCAGATGTTCTTTGAGCTTCTTGTATTTGGTTGTCTAGATCTCTAAAAAAGCCAGGAAAGTTTTCCTTATTTGCTCCCTTAAATATGTTTTCCAAACTTTTAGAAATATCTTCTTTCTCAGGAACGTAATTATTCTTAGGTTTGGTCATTTAACATAATCTCAAACTTTTTACAGGCTTTGTTCTTTTTTTGTTTTGTTTTGTTTTGAGACAGAGTCTTGCTCTGTCACCCAGGCTGAAGTGCAGTGGCACGATCTTGGCTCACTGCAATTTCTTCCATCTCCTGGGCTCAAGCAATTCTCCTGCCTCAACCTCCCATGTAGCTGGGATTACAAGCACCTGCAACCACACTTGGATAATTTTTTAGTGTTTTTAGTAGAGATGGGGTTTCACCATGTTGGTCAGGATGGTCTTGATCTCTTGACCTCATGATCTGTCTGCCTCTGCCTCCCAAAGTGCTGGGATTACAGGCGTGAGCAACTGCACCTGGCCTCATTTAAAAAAAAATTTTCTTTGTTTTTTGGGGGTTGGGTTAATTCCAAAACCTTGTCTTCAAACTCTGAAGTTTTTCTTCTGCTTTTCTGATTCCATTGCTGAGACTTCCCAGTGTGTCTTACATTTCTCTAAGTGTACCCTTTATTTCCAGAAGTTGTGATTACTTTTTATTTATGCTATCTATTTCACTAAAGATTTTTCCCTTCATATCTTTATTACTTTTTTTAAATTTCATTAAGTTGGACTTTACCTTTGTCTGGTACCTCCTTGGTTAGCATAATAATCAATCTTCCAAATTCTTTTTCTAGATATTCAGGGATTGTTTCTTGGTTTCAATCCATTGCTGCTGAGATAGTATGATTTTTTTTGGGGGGGAGGCAGTTGTTAAAGAACCTTGTTTTGTTATATTACCAGAATCATTTTTCTGATTCCTTCTCATTTGGGTAGACTATGTCAGAGGGATGCTCTGGGCTCACAGGCTGCTTTTCAGATTCTTTTGACCCACAATGTGCTCCCTTGATGCAGTGTTCTCCCTCTTACCCTAGGGATGTCACTTCCTGAGAATCTAGCTACAATGATTGTTTTTGCCTTCTGTATCTAGCCACCCAGTAGAGCTACCAGGCTCTGAGAAGGTACTGGGAGGTGTCTGCACAGAGTCCTGTGATGTAAACCATTTTCAGGTCTCTCAGCCATGGATACCAGCTCCAGCTGCAGTGAAGGTGGCAGGGGAGTGAAATGGACTCTGTGAAGGTTCTTAATTGTAGTTATTTTTATTGCTTTAGTTTTGTGTTGGTTGGTCTCCAGCCAGAAGGTGGCACTTTCAAGAGAGCATAGGGAGGATCAGGTGGTGGACAGGCTCCTAGAGCACCTAAGAGATTATGTCCTTTGTGTTTGGCTACCAGGGAGAGTAGAGAAAGGCCATTGGGTGGGGGCAGTGTCAAGCATATCTGAGCTCAGACTCTTCTCGGGTGGAGCTTGATACAGCTGCTGTAGGGAATGGAGGTGTTGCTTTCAGGCCAGTTGAGTTATATTTCCAGAAGGATACGGCTGCCTCTGTTGTGTTATGCAGTTCGCCCAGGAAGTGAGGGAAAGTCAACAGTTGCAGACCTCATCCAGCTCCCACATAGCCCAAAAGTCCAGTCTCACTCTCACTCTCACCCCCAACCCCTCAACAGCAGTGAGTTTATTTCCAGGCAGTGGGTGAGCAGGGCTGACGACCTGTCCCAGGCTACCTGCCTCCTAGCTGAGAAAGCAAGCAGGGTTTTGTGGTTTTACACTGCCTGCTGTGGCTTCTATGCTGTGTCTGCACTCCGGCTTCATTCCCTTCCCTGAGTTCTGTCCAGGAAACCACTTTCAGTCAAAAAAAAAATTTTTTTTTCTGGAGAAGAGACACTTTTTTCAAAAGAAAAATTTTTTTTTTAAAAGGAGAGAAAGAAAGAAAGAAAAAGGAATGAAGGATGGGAAGACAGGAAGAAAAAGAGGGAGAGAGAACAGGAATGTTGTTTTATTCTAAAAATGGGTATTGAAAACCTCTTATGCCAATAATTGTGCTTAATAATGACCGATCAATATTTCATTTAAACCTATGAGTAGGTCTGATGTGGTACTGGCAAGAATGTATATTTTGTGTATTTAAAGTGAAGAGTTCTACAAATGTTTATTAAGTTTACTTGTTCCGGATCTGAGTTCAAGTGCTGGATATTCCTGTTAATTTTCTGTCTCATTGATCTATCAAATATTGATGTTGAAGTCTCCCACTATTATTGCATGGGAGTCTAGGGAGTCTAAGTCTCTTTATAGGTCTTATGTATCTGTGTGTTACTGTATTGGGTGCATTTATATTTAGGATCATTAGCTCTTCTTGTTGCATTGATCCTTTTACCAGTATATCTTTGTTGCTTTGAAATCTATTTTATCAGAGGCGAGAATTGCAACTCCTGCTTTTTATTTATTTATTTATTTATTTATTCATTCATTTATTTATTTTTGCTCTCCATTTGGTTGGTAAATATTTCTCCAACCCTTTGTTTTGAGTCTTTGTGTATCCTTGCATGTGAAATGAGTCTGGATATAGCATAACATTGGGTTTTGGCTGTATCTTTTGATTAAGGGATTTAGTCAATTTAAATCTAGGATTACTGCCATTTGATGTTAGTGGGCTGTTT
>JAPYYA010006057.1:0-10161 GCA_028533165.1 Leontopithecus rosalia
TTTTTCACGAGATGACATTCTGAATTAAAATAAAGAGTGAAGATTTAAAACACAAATGGGAGGCCGAATTGAGCTGATGAGCAAACAGAAAAAGATAAATAAAAGAAAATGCATTTGGAAAAACCACAGCAAATATCATTTACTTGAACTAGTAATGAAGAACTAGTAAATGAAGAGTGTCATCACCTTAAACAATAACAACCCCAGAAGTGCTTCAGGAGCAACTGAGTGGACACTGCCCTGTGTGGATCCCCTTCCCACCATGAAATATAAGAACCCAGGACAGCCTGGTGACTTTACAGATTGAAGCAACCTTCAATATTTAGAATTCAAAAATTACCTCTTTAACAAGGTCTATGTACTATTCATTCTCCCAGATCACTAGGAGGCACCCACAAATCAAAAACACCTTTTTAAACAATGTAATTATTTAACATTTTATAAGCATTTTTATGTTTCAAGATATTTTAACAACTTTCGTGTAAAACATTCATAACTTTAAAAGTCTTCATTGTTTGCCTGGAATCCAAATGTAACTGAGTATCTTTTATTTTTCTTTGGTAGCTCTGACAAACCTACTCTTATCCTCTGGGAAGCAATAGGCAGTTAGCCAGCTAGTTGGGGCAAGGCTGAGACCAGAACTCAAAACTCAGCACTCTCAGCTCTGAGCACCTCCCACAAAGGATTAAACGCAGGAGGAAATTTACAACGAACCCAATCTGAGGAACAAATCATGAATCACAAAAATGGGTTAGGTTGGAAAAACAGAAGAGAGAATATACCTTCCCAACTGGCAAAGAAAAAAAAAGTTTTCAAGGCAACTTCAATTATTTGAAAATTATTTTCAAACAAATACGTATATTTTTTATTTTCTGAAAGTGTCTCTCCAAAAGTCAGTGTTCCAAACCCACATTAGATTCTGTCCAACGAAATCTTGTTTGTCACCTAGATCTTAATTTTCCAGAGAGGTTGGATAGAAGTCACCAGAATCTGAAACTAAAATACATGATCTAATATGTAATAGAGATTCAGCACCTCGGACAGTGGTCCATCGTGGTAGATGATACATATCCCTTCTTTCTAACTGTTCTTGAGTAATGAGACTTTGGAGACTCGCTGCTCCCTCTGTGAACTAGCTGCATATTCTCCAAGGTTTCGCATCCCTCTAATGGGTTACTTCATCATGAGGGCAGATTAGGTTTCCAAACAGATGTTGGATATCAACATCCAAGACACCTTCTATCACAACTCGAGGCCATTCTTTTGTTCGTTTTTAAACCCTTTCCTGTCTTTTCAAATTCTCATCCATTAATTTTTTTCTCATCATTTAAAAAAATTTCTTTACTCCACAAATTGGCATGCACATCGTGTAGCCCTGATGCAGACCTTCATAACTAAAATAACATTGCACTTGAGACATAAAGGTGTGACAGGAGGAGAAGAAAAGGCAAAACTGTAAGAAACAGACAATGTGTTAGTGATTGCCAGGGGACGAGGATGAGGACTGAAGGTAGAGTTGCCTGCAAAAGGGCACGAGTACCGTGGAGAAACTGTTCTATACCTGGATTGCCATGGTGGTGGGGCAACTGTATGCATTCAGCAAAACTCACAGGACTCTATATTATAGAGAGTTAGTTATAGTTTATGCAAATTATACCTCAATAAATCTGATTTTAAAAGAAAACCATATTATAAAAAAGAGAAATATATGTCTGACAACTAGCTCTGTAGGGTGGATCATGGTTAGTCTTGCCACAAGCTGCACTGCTTTAAGACAGCAGCTGAATTAATTACATTTGCTCTAAAAACTTCATTTGAAAAGGGACATTTACCAGCTAGAGATGATCCTGATGTTGGTGACTAGGATTAATAGGGTAGACCTTTTAGGGTGGTTTCAGCAGACAGAACTTGTGCCAATAAGTGGAAGTGAGAAGAAGATGGAATCAAATTATTTGATAGAATTGGTTGCCTCTTTTATCTCTGGGGGAAGGTATTCAAACAGTAGTTAAGTAACATTCTAGGAGAGATTATACTAAAGAGATGTCGGGTTAGGTGGAAATTAAATTAGATGTCAACTAACAGTCTTTACAACTCTAAAATTCTATTGAATTAACCCAAAGTCCACTTATGTGTCATGCTTAACTCTTAGTATGACCTTATAATGCATTAGATTTTAGAAAACAATTCAAAGTTCACTCTGTGGTAAATAATCATAACTGTTTTTTCTTTAGAATATAAAAATATATGTATTATTCCAAATGAATTTCTAATAACATCAATATTATCTTTATATAAAATATATGATATTTACACGAATTTTATTCCTTAAAAGCACAGTGCAAGTTGTTCTGTACAAAATGAGATTAAAAACATTTCTTTTACAGTTTCTATGTAAATACTCCCCAGCTAATATCTTAGAGTAGTCAAGAAACTAGCCATTCTTTCTTCAAACTAAGAAAATATCATTACACATGAAACTTGTCATTTGAAATCTTAAAGTTAACATTCCAACAACCACCTGATTTTTTAATTATACATTTTTCCTTCTGTGAAAAATGGAGTCATTAACCTCTTCTTCTCCGGAGCCCAAAAGTCAAAAATTTCAGATGTTTAACATGTCCCAGAGGATTTAGCATCCTTTGATGTAATCTTTCGACTGGAATGAAATGATCAGTGATAGGAATGTTAAATTGCCACCCTTCTAAGGTTATTAACAAAAATAGGATAGACTGATCCCTAAAATAGCTACCTATTTTAAGTCATATTAAAAATACATGAATGACAAACAGCACGTACCACTCTCGTGACAGTCATGAGTTTATATTTGCACTTTACTACATTCTGGAAAAATCACCACAATAATTTTTTAATGACTTCTCTGAAAAAGTCATATTAAGACTTTTAGCCCCTCTTCTTGTTATTTTCATGTGAACTAAGCTTATGAATATTGGTTAAGGTAATATTTTTGTCACTCTATATGTCAGTATTATGTAAAAAACAAAGTCTGGGTTTCTTCTGTAATCATTATGTATTATATATATCATGTTTAGGATTAAATCTGACCCATATTTTAATAAAGAACATTTTTACTCTGTGTTTAGTTTTAACTCCCTCTAAGTGGTTCTAATCAGAATAGAGACTCTTGGGTAGGAGGTAGAGAAGGTGCAATTTTTGTTAGGAATTCCAGGCACTCCACAGGTAAAATGTGAATTGTTCCTTACAATTTAGTTAAGTAAAAAAAAAAAATTATATATATATACATATACATATATATACGTATATATATACATATACATATATATACGTATATATATACATATACATATATATACGTATATATGTATATATACACATATACGTATATATATATATACAAGAAAAATCACAAAACTAGTTGAGATACTTAAATTATAAGATGCATGGTGGCAAATTTCAAGTTTTTTAGTTCTCTCTGTTTCAAATGAAGTTTCATATGCAAAATACAAATATCATTAATTACTGATGGAGAGATGCATATTCCCCATTCAGTACAGGGGAAAGGATGGGTACAAACGAGACTATTAATAATAACAGCATATGTTGAAGTGCTATATTTAGTGGTTCTTACTCTTGTTATTTTTTTTCACTCTTGTTATAAAAGTATACAATATAAAAAATCTGTTAAGCACTGAAATGACCAATACAAGAAGCAAAACAAAACATACAGCATTTAACCTAAAGCCATGGTTTTCAAGCTTGAGCGTGAGAATCAGGAGGGCTTGTTAAAGCATGGACTGTTGGCCTACACCCACAGGGCCTCAGATTCCATGGTCTGGTTGGGATCCAAGAATCTGGATATGTAACAGGTTCCTGAGTGACACTGATACCGCTGCTCTGGGGCTACAGTTGAAGAACCACTATCATTGAGAAGAGACAGCAGTTTTTTATATAGCAGGAAGAGCACTGGAATGGCAATCAGAAACCTGTATTGAAGGCAGGTTTAAAGGTAGAGGCTCTGGGAAAAGTACCTGGGTTTGAATCTCAGCTTCCGAGTATCAGCTTTATATTCATAAAACTGGTATGACAGTAGCTCCAGTCTCATTAAATTACTTCATTCATTTATATTACTTGGCATAGTGCCTAGATGTTGTCAAAAAAATCAGCTAGTATTATTATTAGCTGTAACCTTAGAAAAGACACATAAAATATATAAGTTACAGTTTTTATAAAAAGAGAAGGTTGGATAAAATTATCTTCAGGAATTTATCACATTAAAACTCTATGATTCTAAATGTATTTTCCCACCTCCTAATTTAAGACAATTTAATATTAATATAATTTAATATTTTTTGGCTAAGTAATCAGGGACTTAAAAAGAAAGGTAATACAAGTCCCTGCTCTTATCTTTAAAGGATTCCCAATTGAGTACAGAAGAAAGGACAAGTCCAAATGAGACTGTTAATAATAGTACTATATGTTGAAGTGCTATAGTTAGTGGTCCAGCAATAAGTTGCATAGAAGTTTGGGTGAAAAAAAGTAGCTTCCCTAACTTCAAAGAGGACTTGAACCTTATACTTCACAGTGAAGAATATGTAGAACAATAATATTCATATAGCACTATGCAGCTTCCAGAGCAATCTACATGTGTTATCCCAGATATTATCCCATTTCATAAATGAGGCAAAATGAAGACTCAGAGCTTTAAAGTCATTTGACTGAAGTCACACAGCTAAATGATGGGAACCAAGACTCACTCTCAGCTCTTCAGACAGCATCACAGCCTTTTTTCATTATACCGTGGAGCAAGGAGCCATTTAACCAAGGACATGGAGGGAAAAGTTAGCACATGATATTCAAGAAATAGATCAACATATCTTGGCCGAGAGATTTAATTTAGTAACCATTAGCCCACAAGATCAGTTGGAGTTAGAGCTGGGATAGGGCAGAGGACAATGATGACATTCTTGAAGTGCATTTTGAGGTTGTATATTTTATCTTGAGATCACTGGGTCATTACTAAACATTTATCTAGATACAAGCCAGGTTTAAAGAGAAGCAAGGTGATCTCTTTCATTTATTCATTCACTTAAGCAACCATAATTGATTGGCCACTACAGGTTTTGTACCAGGTTCTGGGATTGCAAAGATGAGTAAGACAGAGTTTCATCTTTAAGAAGATATGGTGTCTAGTGAGAGAGAAGGAAATGTAAATAAAAATTATAATGGCATGTGATTAATGTAATACTAAAAGTAGAATGCAGTCATGTGCAAACCTACATTTGACTTCCAAAACATTTATTTGTAGTGCTTTTCTCCATTCAGGTAGATTTAGCATTATATCAGTTACCAGTGAGTAACTCTAATTCACGTAAGAGAACTACAAGTTCCACCTTGGTACAAATCCTAGGACAGCAGGTACAATTGCTGTTTGAAGAGGAATGAGGTTTCTCCTACAGGGTAAGAGAAGGAGCAGGAAGGGCTGCATATAACATGGGATACATAAGCTGGAGTCTCAAAGATAAATAGAAATACATCTGACAGATTAGAAGGAAGAGCATCCCCAAAGTTGTAAAGACCTAGAGCCCTGAAATAGCCTTACCTATTAAGAGACTGGCAATAAAGTGGGTTTTGCTGGAGCATAAAAAGCATGGCTGCTAATAGCCAAGAGCCTAGACTATGCTGATTGCAGTGGAAATGCATAATAAATGACAAATGTGCATCTCAGAAAATTTAAATGAAATTTTCTATATCAAATGCTTAACACTGTTCCTGGTACACCCTAGACCCTCATTATGTTACTTTCCTTCCTTCATCTTCACTTTACACCTACTTCTCATAAAGCTACACATAGGTTTCAATAAAAACACTTATCTTTTTATTCATCAGTTTCACAATTCAAAAATGTCAGATAGAACATGCGGTGTTTCATTTTCTGTTCTTGTGTCAGTTTGCTGAGAATGATGTTCTCCAGGTTCATCCATGTCCCTATAAAGGACATGAACTCATCGTTTTTGATGGCTGCATAATATTCCATGGTGTATATGTGCCACATTTTCCCTGTCTAGTCTATCATTGATGGGCATTTGGGTTGATTCCAGGTCTTTGCTATTGTAAACAGTGCTGCAATGAACAATCCTGTGCATGTGTCCTTATAGTAGTACGAGTTTCATAGGCGGGTGTTGAACAATGAGAATACACAGACACAGGGAGGGGAGCACTACACACTGGGGTCTGTTGGGGGGAATAGGGGAGGGACAGAGAGGGGTGGGGAGTTAGGGAGAGATAGCATGGGGAGAAATGCCAGATATAGGTGAAGGGGAGGAAGGCAGCAAATCATACTGCCACATGTGTACCTATGCAACTATCTTGCATGTTCTTCATATGTACCCCAAAACCTAAAATGCAATAAACCCAAAAATGTCAGATAGGATTTTGACCAGCTATTATAGCAGCCTTCTAAAAATCAAAAACTATTTGTCTCTGAAGCACGGTGGAGAATAAAAAAGAAAAAATCAGCTATTATCCATACCCTTGAATTCTCTCCCTTTCAGGATATGCCTTAAGAAACCCTGGAATTTACTGGACAACTTCACAAACCTCTGGGGTCAGAATTCACAGACTGGGATTCTGTGAATACGAGCTTCAAAGGTAAGTCTAACATGCAGCCAGATAGATTCACAGATAGAGCACCAGGTATTCATGGAACACCCTCCAGTTGTGGAACACTGCACCCACATTGGCTACTAATTTTTTAAAAAAATTGTTTGTGATTTTGTTAATTTTCTTCTTCTTAATTGTACTTTAGGTTCTGGGGTACATATGCAGATCATGAAGGACTGTTGCATAGGTACACACATGGCAATGTGGTTTGCTGCCTCCATGGCCCTATCACCTACATCTGGCATTTCTACCCATGTTGTCTCTCCCCAACTTCTCCATACCCCACTGTCCCTCTCTTGGCCCCCCACAACAGACCCCAGTGTATGATTGAAGCTCCCCTCCCTGTGTCCCTGTGTTCTCATTGTTCAACACCTGCCTATGAATGAGAACATGTGGTGTTTGATTTTCTGTTCTGTGTCAGTTTGCTGAGAATGATGGCTTCCAGATTCATCCATGTCCCTACAAAGGACACAAACTCATCACTTTTCATGGCTGCATAGTACTCCATGGTGTATATGTGCCACATTTTCCTTGTCCAGTCTACTGTCAATGGGCATTTGGGTTGGTTCCAGGTCTTTGCTATTGTAAACAGTGCCACTATGAACATATGTGTGCTTGTGTCTTTCTAACAGAATGATTTATAATCCTTTGGATATATACCCAGTAAGGTGATTGCTTGGCCAAATGGAATTTCTATTTCTAGGTCCTTGAGGAAGTGCCACACTGTTTCCCACAATGGTTGAACTAGTTTACACTCCCACCAGCAGTGTAAAAGTGTTCCTATTTCTCCACATCCTCTCCAGCATCTGTTGTCTCCAGATGTTTTAATGATTGCTATTCTAACTGGCGTGAGGTGGTATCTCAATGTGGTTTTAATTTGCATTTCTCTAATAATCAGAGATGATAAGCATTTTTTCATATGTTTCTTGGCCTCATGCATGTCTTCTTTTGAAAAGTATCTGTTCATATCCTTTGCCCATTTTTGGATGGGTTTGTTTCTTTATTTCTTGTAAATCTGTTTTAGTTCTTTGTAGATTCTGGATATTAGCCCTTGGTCAGATGGGTAGATCACAAACATTTTTTCCCATTCCGTTGGTTGCCACTTCACTCTAATGATTGTTTCTTTTGCTATATAGAAGCTCTGGAGTTTAATTAGGTCCCATTTGTCTATTTTGGCTTTTGTTGCTAATGCTTTTGGTGTTTTATTCACGATGTCCTTGCCTATGCCTATGTCCAGAATGGTTTTGCCTAGGGTTTCATCTGGGTTTTTAGGGTGTTAGGTCTTATGTTGAAGTCTTTAATCCACCTGGAGTTAATTTTAGTGTAAAGTGTCAGGAAGGGGTCCAGTTTCTGCTTCCTGCACACTGCTAGCCAGTTTTCCCAACACCATTTATTAAACAGGGAATCCTTTGCCCATTGCTTGTATTTGTAAGGTTTGTCAAAGATCAGATGATTGTAGATGTGTGGCATTGCCTCCAGGGCCTCTGTTCTACTCTATTGGTCTATATCTCTGTTTTGGTACCAGTACCATGCTGTTTTCATTACTGTAGCTTTGTAGTATAGTTTGAAGTCAGGTAGCGTGATGCCTCTGGCTTTGTTCTTTTTGCTTAGGATTGTCTTGGCTATGTGGGCTCTCTTCTGGTTCCATATGAAGTTAAGGTGGTTTTTTTTCCAGTTCTGTGAAAAAGGGCCTTGGTAGCTTGATGGGGATAACGTTGAATCTGTAAATTACTTTGGGTAGTATGGCCATTTTCACAATATTGATTCTACCTAACCATGAGCATGGAATGTTTCTCCATCTGTTTGTGTCCTCTCTTATTTCCTTGAGCAGTGGTTTGTAGTTCTCCTTGAAGAGGTCCTTTACATCCTTTGTCAGTTGTATTCCTAGGTATTTTATTCTCTTTGTAGCAATTGTGAATGTGTGTTTGCTCATGATTTGGCTCTCTGTTAGTCTGTTATTGGGGTATAGAAGTGCTTGTGATTTCTGCACACTGATTTTGTGTCCTGAGACTTTGCTGAAGTTGCTTATCAGTTTAAGGAGATTTTAGGCTGAGACGATGGGATCTTCTAAATATACAATCATGTCGTCTGCAAATAGAGACAATTTGACTTCCTCTTTTCATAACTGAATATCCTTTTTTTTTTTCTTGCCTAATTGCTCTGGCTAGAACTTCCAATACTGTATTGAATAGGAGTGGTGAGAAAGGGCATCTTTGTCTAGCACCAGATTTAAAAAGGAAATGCTTTCAGTTTTTGCCCATTCAATATGATATTGGCTGTACGTTTGTCTATATAATAGCTTCTATTGTTTTGAGATATGTTCCAGTGATACCTAGTTTATTGAGAGGTTTTAGCATAAAGGCTGTTGAATTTTGTCAAAGGCCTTCTCTGCATCTATTGAGATAATCACGTGGTTTTTGTCTTTGGTTCTGTTTATGTGGTGGATTACATTTATAGACTTGCATATGTGAAATCAGCCTTGCATCCCTGGAATGAAGCCTACTTGATCATGATGGATAAGCTTTTTGATGTACTGTTGCAGTCGGATTGCCAGTATTTTATTGAAGATTTTTGCATCTTTGTTCATCATTGATATTGGCCTAGAAGTTTTCTTTTTTTTTTTTTTGTTCAGTCTTTGCTGGGTTTTGGTATCAGGATGATGTTGGTCTCATAAAATGATCTGGGAAGGATTCCCTCTTTTTGGATTGTTTGGAATAGTTTCAGAAGGAGTGGTACTAGTGCCTTGACTCTTTGTACATCTGGTAGAATTCAGCTGTGAAGCCATCTGGATCTGGACTTTTTTGGTTGCTAGGCTGTTAATTTCTGCCACTGATTTTGGCCCTTGTTATTGGTCTATTCAAGGTTTCAACTTCTTCCTGGTTTAGGCTTGGGAGGGTGCAAGTGTCCAGGAATTTATCCATTTCTTCCAGGTTTACTGGTTTATGTGCATAAAGCTGTTTGTAGTAATCTCTGATTGTTGTTAGTATTTCTATGGAATCAGTGGTGATATCCTCTTTATTGTTTTATATTGCATCTATTTGATTATTCTCCCTTTTCTTCTTTATTAATCTGGCTAGTGGTCTCTCTGGTTGATCTTTAAAAAAAAAAAACAGCTCCTGGATTTACTGATTTTTTGAAGGGTTTTCTGTGTCTCTATCTCCTTACGTTCTGCTCTGATCTTAGTTATTTCTTGTCTTCTGCTAGCTTTTGAGTTTTTTGATCTTGCTCCCCTAGCTCTTTCAATTTTGACAATAGGGTGTCGATTTTGACCTTTCCTTGCTTCTCTGGTGGGCATTTATTCCTATAAATTTTCCTCTAGACACTGCTTTAAATGTGTCCCAGAGATTCTGGTACATTGTGTCTTTGTTCTCATTGGTTTCAAAGAACATCTTTATTTCTGCCTTCATTTCATTGTGTATCCAGTTGACATTCAGGAGCCAGTTTTTCAGTTTCCATGAAGCTATGTGGTTCTGAGTTAGTTTCTTAATTCTGAGTTCTAATTTGATTGCCCTGTGATCTGAG
>JAPYYA010006058.1:0-10160 GCA_028533165.1 Leontopithecus rosalia
AAGTTCTTAGTTTCTTTATGTTGGGCTACAACATGTTCTTTGAACTCACAGAAGTTTCTTATTATCCATACCCTGAAGTTTGATTCTGTTATTGGGATGTGCTTGTTCTCCATCAAGTCTTGTTCCATTGTTGATGAGGAACTGTAATCATCTTTAGAGGGAGAGGGGTTCTGATTTTGAGTATTCTCAGCCTTTTTACGCTGGTTTCTTCCCATCATTGTAAATTTATCCTCCTGTCATCTTTGAAATTGCCCGCTTTCAGTAGGTCTCTTGAGTGGACTTCCAAGATGTTAGTTCCCAGAGCCAGGAACAGCGGCATTAAGAGTGATGGTGTTTTTCTGCCCAGGCTTCTCCTGTCTGGCTTCCTTCTTGTGTGCATAATAGGCAACTCTGCCTTCCCGGAGCTCCAAACCTCGGTCAGAAGGGGAACCAGTTGCGTTCACTCTGCGCCGAGGTGCCGGCACAGCTGCTGCGCCGGCCTCAGGAGTCAGCGCTGGGAACCCGTGCGGCTCCTCCAAACCTCAGTCAGAAGGGGAGCCAGCCCCTTCTAGTCAGCTCCGAGAGCTGCCGTGCGGAGGTGCCAGCAAAACCGCTGCGCTGTGGTGCCGGTGAAACCGCTGCCCTGTGTGGCTCCTTCACTGGGAATCTTCTGCTCCTGAGCGACCAGAATTTGTCTGAATATGTGGCATCCTCTAGTTCTATGAGCTTTAACTGCGAGCTGCAATCCCGAAATGTTAGCGATCGGCCATCTTGGATCCTCCCAATTCATTCTATTCTTTATGGGCATTTGGCTAGTTTCCAGATTTTGGATATAAGAGAAAATATATATGGGAGCATTTGTTAGGAGGTTATTATATAAATTCAAACATTAAGGGATTAGGGCCTGAAGGCATAGCTATTACACAGGAAAAAGAAAGGAAAAACCTAGATCTTATTCAAGTAGACCTTGTAACTTCACAAGAGTTGCAGAGAGAAGTTGGCATTATAATTTCAAGCAGGAACTGATGGAGCAGTGAAAAAAATGGGAGCATGTTGTGCAGACGTTGCAGGGTATCAACCATACCTTACAGAGCCAGTGAATAATCATGTTCTTTGCCTCTTTATTTTAGCAGGGTAGGTATGATGGAAATTAATGGAAGAGGGGGAAAGAAATCTTGTTGTTTTCTCAGCATTGTGACAAGAAATCATTAGAGTACATAAAAGAGGTGTCCAGCAAATTTCAGCTTTAGATATTTGGAGCTGATATGGTTAGGCTTGGTGTCTTCACCCAAATCTAATCTTGAATAGTAATCTGCATAATCCCTACATGTCAAGAGAGAGACTAGGTGGAGGTAGTTGAATCATGGGGCACTTTCCCCCATACTGCTCTCATGGTAGAGTTCTCATGAGATCTCATGGTTTTATAAGGGGCTCTTCCCCCTTCACTCAGAACTTCTTCCTGCCACCTTGTGAAGAAGGTGCCTTGCTTTCTCCTTGACTTCTGCCATGATTATGAGATTCCTGGGACATCCCCAACCATGCTAAACAGTCAGTTAATTAAACCTATTTCCTTCCTAAATTACCCAGTCTCAGACAGTTCTTTATAGCAGTATTAAAAGGGTCTAATATAGTAAATTGGTACTAGTAGAGTGGTATACTCCTCTAAAGATACCTGAAAATGTGGAAGTGACTTTGGAACTGGGTAACAGGCAGAGGCTGAAACAATTTAGATGACTCAGAAGATGTTAGGAAGATGTGGGAAAGTTTGGAACTTCCTAGAGACTTGTTGAATGGCTTTGACCAAAATACTAATAGTGATATGGACAATGAAGTCCAGGCTGAGGTGATCTCAGATGGAGATGAGGAACCTGTATGGAATTGGAAGAAAGGTGACTCTTGTTATACTTTAGCTAAGAGACTGGCAGCATTTTGCCCATGCCCTAGAGATCTGTAACTTGAGAGATGATTTAGGGTATCTGGTGGCAGAAATTTCTAAGCAGCAAAGCATTTAAGAAGTGATCTGGGTGCTATAAAAAGCATTTGGTTTTATTCATTTACAAAGAGATAGTTTGGAATGAGAACTTATGTTTAAGAGGGAAGCAGATCATTAAAGTTTTGAGAATATGCAGCCTGATGATGCAGCCGAAAGAAAAAACATTTTCTGGGTACAAATTCAAGCAGGTTGCAGAAATTTGCATAAGTAACAAGGAGCAAAATGTTATTTGCCAAGACAATGGGGAAAATGTCTCCATGACATATCAGAGGTCTTCACAGCAGCTCCTCTGAACACAGACCTAGAGGCCTAGTAGGAAAAAATGGTTTTGTGGACCAGATCCAGGGCCTTGCTGCTTTGTGCGGTCTCAGGACTTGGTGCCCTGTATCCCAGCTATGGCCAAAAAAGACCAATGTACAGCTCAGGCCTCTGCTTTGGAGGGGCAAGCCCCAAGCCTGGGTAGATTACATGTGGTGTTGGGCCTGCAGGTACACAGATGTCAAGAATTGAGGTTTAGTAACGTCCACCTAGATTTCAGAGGACATATATGGAAATGCCTGAGTGTCCCAGCAGACATTCACTGCAGGGGTGGAGCCCTCATGAAAACCTCTGTTAGGTCAGTGCAGAAGGGAAATTTGGCACTGCCTAGTGGAGCTGTAAGAAGAGAGCCACTGTCCTCTAGACCCCAGAATGGTAGATCCACTAACAGCTTGAACCATGCACCAGAAAAAGCCACAGATACTCAACACCAGCATGTGAAAGATGCCGGGAGGGGCTGTACCCTGCAAAGCCACAGGACTGGGGATTCTGAAAGCTGTGGGAGCCTATCTCTTTCACCCCTGTGACCTGAATGTGAGACATGGAGTCAAAGGAGATCATTTCAGAGCTTTAAGGTGTGACTGCCCCACTGGGTTTCAGACTTGCATGGGGCCTGTAACCCCTTTGTTTTGGCCATTTTCTCCCATTCACAGTGTCTGTATTTACCCAATGCTTATACCACCGTTGTATCTAGGAAGTAACTAACTTGCTTTAGATTTTACAGGCTCATAGGCAAGAGGGACTTGCCCTGTCTCAAATGAGACTTTGAACTGTGGACTTTTGGGTTGATGCTGGAATGAATTAAGACTTTGGGGGACTGTTGAGAAGGCATGATTGGTTTTGAAATGTGAAAGGGACATGATATTTGGGAGGGACCAGGGCAGAATGACATGGTTGGGCTTTGTGTACCCATCAAAATCTCATCTTGAATTGTACTCCCCATAATCCCTATGTGTCAAGGGAGAGATAATGTGGATGTGATTGGATCACAGGGGCAAGTTCCCCCATGCTATTCTCATGATAATGTGTGAGTTTTCATAAGATTTTGTGGTTTCATAAGAGGCTCTTCCCCCTTCACTTGGCATGTCGCCTGCCATCTTGTGAAGGTGCCTTGCTTCTGCTTCACCTTCTGCCATTATTGTAAGTTTCCTGAGGCCTCCTCAGGCATGCTTAACTGTGAGTCAGTTAAACTTCCTTCCTTTATAAATTACACAGTCTTGGGCAGTTATTTATAGCAGTATAAAAATGGTTTACTGTAGGTGCTTTCTTAGAAAGTGGAATATTTATTCCTTAAATCCTGTTGTGCTTTCCAGAAGCACCTCTTTTTTTCCAAGATTTTTCCTAATAATTTTAGATATTCTGGCAATAATGGCCAGATGTGGCAAAGTAGCTTGAAACAAGACATTTTCTACCTTAACTAATTAATATCACAAAGTGCTAGAGCCTGGCTTTGTTATGCCAACCTGAGTATCCAGGAGACAGAATAATTGTTAGGAAAAAGTATACATTTGGTTATCTAACATGAAAGTTGATTGTTACGGAGGTCAAGAAAAGGTATTTCCCACTGTTTGAGGCACATTAATTGTACCCTCTTCTCTTTATCTATAATGCCTTCATTCCTTTGTATATTCAGTGAACCAATGTCATTCTTATTTGTCAAACTTTCCATTACACTTTTTTTTTTGAGACAGAGTCTCAGTCCATCACCAGGAACCAGGCTGGAGTGCAGTGAGTGGCATGACCTTGGCTCACTGCAACCTCTGCCTCCTGGGTTCAAGCAATTCTCCTACCTCAGCCTCCCGAGTAGCTGGGACTACAGGCACGCACCACCATGCCCAGCTAATTTTTTTGCATTTTAGTAGAGACGGGGTTTCACCATGTTGGCCAGGATGGTCTTGATCTCTTGACCTTGTAATCCGCCCACCTCGACCTCCCAAAGTGCTGGGATTACAGGCTTGAGCCACCTCACCTGGCCTCCATTACACTTTTGACGAAATAGTTCACTCCCTACTTTTTTATTCCTTAGCATTTTTATACAAATCTGTCATAGAATTCATTTTATACTTGGGTTATACAGGTCAAATCCCAGCCTTCAGCTGTGTTCACCAAAGCATTCAAAAACTTTGGAACCACTAGGAATCTATTAATATGTAGGATTAAGAGCTTCCTGGAAAATAACTTATGATGGAGGTTAAAGGAATAAAGTTCACTTTGGGAGGCCAAGGTGGGTGGACCGCTTGAGTTTAGGAGTTCAATACCAGCCTAGCCAACATGGTAAAATCCCATTTCTACAAAAGATTCAAAAATTAGTTGGACATAGTGATGGGTGCCTGTAGTCTGGGGGGTTTGAGACAGGAGAATTGCTTGAACCAGGTATACAGATGTTGCAGTGAGTCAAGATTATTCCAGCCTGGGAACCAAAGCAAGACTCTCTCTCAAAAAAAAAATTAAAAAGAATGAAGTCAAGAATGTGATCTCAGGATAAAATATGTTCCTCAACTCTAGGAACTTAGGGCATAGTTCTAGAGGTAATATGTTATTACTCAGATCTTTTTATTGCATGTTTGCAATAAGTGTGATTTTTTAAAAAATAATAATCAAATGAGCTCTTGGGAGTGTAAGAGATCAGTAACCTTGTTTGGCAACAGTGCCTTTAATATAGATTTGGCATGGTATAGACATTAGCACTGTACCCTTGGCACAGCCTTGGTGCAGCTGATCATGGTATTTTTGGTTGGCTTCAATCATGTGACTACCACATTTCATGCTGGCAGGATTCAGGCATTGTCTTTACTAGCAGGGTAGGAAAGGAGAAAAATGTCAGATGCCACATCATAGTTTGAGATACCCACTAAGGGTCCATGACTCTTTGAGAGGAATTTTGGGGAAATAAGTAACCAGCTCGGAGTTCTGCAGAATAGATGCAGGTCAAGCCAGATAAATAGAATTGTAAAAGTGAGTTTTAGCTAATTGTTTACCCATGTTTCTCCCTTACTGCAGTGGGATTTGCTCATGGTAGGGAATTTCTCATTTTTTATTTGCTCACAATGGTTCTTTTCATCTCCACCCTTGTTGTTACTGACTTGCTGTAGGCAAAATGTATTTTACTACGCCATTCATTTGGGGTTTGGTCATATGATTCTGACTGATGGAATGTTGGAATGTGAGTGGACATAATGGCCTGTTAATTCTTGGACAGAGCCTGAAGAAATAACATAATTCCATATATTTCTCTGGGGTTTCTGAGTCCTGCCGTGAAAAGTACATGTCACAGTTATCCATTACTCCTTCATCCTGGGTCCAGAGATGAATAATGGAGCAAACCTGGACCTGACCTGAAACCTAGAGCCAAGTCTAGGTGAGATGAACCCAGCTGAGATGAGCCAAACTCCAGCTAAGTCACAGACCCATGAATGTAAAAAATGTTTTAAACCACAGATTTTGAAATAGTTTGTAATACAACATTGTTACAGTAGAAACCTGACTAATACAAACCATATCTTAGAGCTTTTGTAGCCATGAAACGTAGCTGAATACCCAGCAAAAGGTTGACACTTCATAAATATTTTCTGAATTAGTGAAGGAAAGTCTTTACAAAGGCCGAACTAATTACATTGTTGTACCTACTTCAATGATATTTCAGTTATTAGAGCAAGATACCTAGAATTTGTGGAACATTTTCTTCACTTCCAAACCAAGACAGAGGTCTCATAATATATATCTTTCAGCCCACAGAGTTGAAACTCTAGCCAGAGGAAAAAATAATGACTTAATGCACAGCCACACCACTACCGTAAAAGCACTGTGCGTGCCTTGTTGTTGACAGTTAAGAAGGACTGTCTCTGTGGAGGTCAACTCTGAATAGAGCAAACAGTCTTCCCTGTTATACTGTTGTAGTGTGTTTTCAGACTACCTCATGGGCCCCCAGTGGTTTGGAGTTTGTATGCCAAGTGTTCTGGAGGAGATGGAAGTGGTATGTAACGGGGTTGGTAACAAGCAGAGAGAGGCAGTAGAAATGAGGAGGTGGTTTGAAAGGGGTGGAAACTTAACAAAATTTTCGGGGCTTGGAAGGAGGAATTACATAATGAGAATGAGTGCCCATTGAGGATACTCTAAGCTGGGGGGTCTGGGGGTAGAAAGAAAGCTAAGAATTAAAAATAAGGAAGAGTGAAGCAGGCAAGCAGGTGGACTTGTTGCTGAAAAAAGGAGGCCTTAGATGATGATAGCAGATCAAACTAGCATGAGTATCTTAAATGTCACTTGGTAATTCGAGGTATTTTACTGAGGTTTTGGTGACCCAAAGAATGATTTGCTTTTAGGGAAAAATAACATATTCTTGTTTTAAAACATTATTCTGAGTAATAATTCTTAAAATTAGAAGAAATTTTGAGCATCTGTTTTTGAATGGTGATCTAATCTCAGGGAAAAGAGAAAAGTCCTGCTTTCCAAAGTTGAAATAGGATTTGGAATTCAGACAAATGTAATTAATTTTCTTGCTGGCATAGAGCTTGGAATTACATCTTATTAGCCCTTTGATTGTTTTTAAATATCTACAGCATATTATTTTCTTCTTATATCTTTGAAACTAAGGAACAACAATAGAAAAATTGTGTCCTGATGAACAGAAATATTGTATTGATTGTATGATTTCTAAAATTAAATAACATTCACCAGTCACAAGCAAGTTCTTTTAAGGTATATGTATATATTTCTTTGTTTAAACAATCACAGGATTTGAACAGTTATTTTTGTCTGAAGAATAATTTTATTGTGACTTACTGGACTTAGTAATGGATCATGAGAAAAGTGCTTATTAATGGAATTTTAATACTTTGGTATTTCTAATCAATAATGCTTGAAATAGAAAGGAATAAGATGTTTCTTATCTTGGGCCTAGTTATTTCCTGAAAAGGCAATTAGTGATGTTTTGTTGTATATATTTTGATCAGAGTGTGAAGTCTTATGGCTCAGTGGCAAATACCTTCAAATTGACAGCTATAGCTGGAATGTATTGGTACTTACTAGGTGCCCCAAAGTGTTTTGAACATTAAGACAGAGTTAGTATCTAGGATCTGTTTCCAATCAATTCTGTTGTTGCAGTTTGAAAGAAATAACAGATGGCTCTGGTCAAGTTTCACTGATACTCTAACAGGTTTCTACAGAAGTGACAAACTGGGTTTGATTGGCTTTTTTGTTGTTATCCTTCTTTTCTCCTTCCTTTTCTTTCCTTTCTTCTTTTTAATTATGAAGGTTATATACACATAAATTTGAGTCTTCACCTTAAATTGTTGCTAAACTTCTTGCCAGTTGGTCTCCCAAACCTCACCCCTATACTTGGTTTCTGATAACCTAATGTAACCTTGATTTTGATTCTACAGAGAATGTATTTTATTAACATAAGTCTTTCAAAAAATCAAATATATATGTTCCTTTCTATCTTATTCAACAGAATAAAGACTTCAGATACAATTATAGGTGTCTACCATCTTTAAATAGGCCATAGCACACAAAAAGACATTTTTGTTTTATAACATTATTCTGAGTAATCCTTGAAAATGGAAGAAATTTTAAGCATCTCTTTTTGAATGGTGCTCTTATCTCAGGTAAAAGTCCTGCTTTCCAAAGTTTAAATAGGATTTGGATCTCAGACAAAGTGTAATTAATTACAAAATCAATGAATAAATAATTACTTGTAGCTGGAGATGGTATTTTTTTTTTAAGTTTGCTGGTAAAAACTTTGAAATGCAGAGAAGATAAGTGATTTGCCTAAGATCTGGTAAGACATTAATGAACTCTTGACCCCAGTCTCTTTTTATATTTTATGATTTGAGTAACAAAATCCTATTTACATGCAACTCTTAGGGAAATATATTGCCCAATGTGAAATAACTACTGATTATAAATGCAACATAGAGAATATGGATCTGAGGTCTGAGTACCAAAAAGAAAGATTTCCAGAATCTTCTTTCTACCCACACTGTAGTATTTTTCAGCTGTATTTGTAGTCATTATTGCTTCAGTATAATTGTCTCTCTTTGTAGAAGAGTACTGTTAGTCTGCTGTGACAAGGCAAAAAGAAGATATAGATGGCCAAATATCTAACTGCTTTTTGGATACTATTGATTGGGCATTGTCCATTTTCTAAGAATAAGGACATCATTCTCTTCCTCCTTGACCATCCCCCTTCATTGTCTCAAGCCCTAAGACATATTATCTTTTTTTTAGTTTAACATAAACAGTTATTTGAGAATATTCCTTCTGGCCTTTAATCTGGGAATGTTGTCCAAGGTGAACTGAAAGCAGAAGGAATTCTAGCTAAGAGCATTGGGCAGATGTTTCATGTTTATGTCTCTGATAGCATAATCTTTGACCTTGGGTCTCCCTTCTTTTTAAAGAAGTGAACATAACCATTACATCAAGTTTTTGGTATATAATAGTAATAATGACGCTAGCCTTGGGAGAAATATAAGTTTAGACCTGCTATGATTTTTTATATTTTGTGGGATAACTATACTTGCTATACTTGAGTTCTCTTTTACTATGTAATAATTTATCCATGACAACTAAAAGAAGCTATTGTTTATCATGTGTGTGTATACATGTTTCTGCATGTGAAAAGAACTCCAACTACATTTCAGGAATGAGCAATTTAATAATCTAATGTTGACATTGTGTGTTTGATTTATCTGTTAGAACCATTTTGCTTTTTAACTGAATTTTTAATTCCATCATCTAAATAAACTTAAAATACATTTTGATTTAGTTATATATGTCCTTTAATGGATTTTAAGAGCAATGCGCTAATAAATGACTTGTACTCTGGAAATAAAAGAAAATTGAATATAATTAAATAATTTTTATCTGTTCAGATTGATTCTCAGTCCATGCCTGATAACCTTTCCTCTTTGCTTTCCTCATGTGTGTATGTGAGAGGCATTGAGCTTGTGAGGATGCGTGTGTTGTGGGAGAACATATTTTGCAATGGGGTCAGTGGCTCACAAAGAGCGAGGGCATCTAGACCCTTAAGATGTCTATTCCATTGGTCTATATCTCTGTTTTGATACCAGTACCATGCTGTTTTGATTACTGTAGCCTTATAGTACCATTGGAAGCATCACAACACATCTACAACCATACAATCTTTGATAAACCTGACAAAAAAAAAGCAATGGGGAAAGGATTCCCTGTTTAATAAATGGTGTTGGGAAAACTGGCTAGCCATGTGTAGAAAGCAGAAACTGGACCCCTTCCTGACACCTTACACTAAAATTAACTCCAGATGGATTAAAGACTTAAACATAAGACCAGGCACCATAAAAAAAAACCCTAGAAGAAAATCTAGGCAAAACCATCCAGGACATAGGAGTAGGCAAGGATTCATGACCAAAACACCAAAAGCACTGGCAACAAAAGCCAAAATAGACAAATGGGACCTAATCAAACGCCACAGCTTCTGCACGGCAAAAGAAGCAGTCACTAGAATGAATCTGCAACCAACAGAATGGGAAAAATTTTTGCAGTTTACCCATGTGACAAAGGGCTGATATCCAGAATTTACAAAGAACTCAAATTTACAGGAAAAAAACAAGCCCATTCAAAAATGGGCAAAGGAAATGAACAGACACTCTACAAAAGAAGACATACATATGAAAAAATGCTCATCATCACTGGTCATTAGAGAGATGCAAATCAAAACCACATTGAGATACCATCTCATGCCAGTTAGAATGGCATTCATTAAAAAATCTGGAGACAATAGATGCTGGAGAGGATGTGTAGAAATAGGAACACTTTTACACTGCTGGTGGGAGTGTAAATTAGTTCAACCATTGTGGAAGACAGTGTGGCGATTCCTCAAGGACCTAGAAAT
>JAPYYA010006059.1:0-10160 GCA_028533165.1 Leontopithecus rosalia
GTATATATCCAAAGGACTATAAATCGTTCTACTATAAGGACACATGCACACGAATGTTCATTGCAGCACTGTTTACAATAGCAAAGACCTGGAACCAACCCAAATGCCCATCCATGATAGACTGGACTGGGAAAATGTGGCCCATATACTCCATGGAATATTATGCAGCAATCAAAAATGATGAGTTCATGTCCTTTGTAGGGACATGGATGAATCTGGAGAACATCATTCTCAGCAAATTGACACAAGAACAGAAAATGAAACACCGTTTATTCTCACTCATAGGCAGGTGATAAACAATGAGAACACATGGACACAGGGAAGGGAGTACTACACACTGGGGTCTATTGGGGGAAATAGGGGAGGGACAGTGTGGGGGGAGCAGGGGAGGGACAGCATGGGGAGAAATGCCAAATGTGGGTGAAGGGGCAGAAGGCAGCAAAACACACTGCCACGTGTGTACCTATGCAACTATCTTGCATGTTCTGCACATGTATCCCAAAACCTAAAATGCAATTTAAAAAAAAGTTTAAAAAAAGTCATTAAGAAATGGAAATATTACACTCAAATATTTTTACTTAATACCAAGCAGTAAGGGAGAAATAGGGAAACCAAAAAGACATGAGACATATTAAAAAAAGATAGATATAAATCTATGTTAATAATAATATTAAATTAGAATAAACAGTTCAATCAAAAGGCAAATATTTTCAAACTGGGTATATATACCCAGAGTTATCCAAAGTACAAAATATAACAGAGAAGGTCTCCATAAGATTGCCCTCACTTTTGACACCTACTACAAATTAACAGGGTTCCTAAAACCACCCTCTGTTTCAATAATTTGCAATAACAAATCAGAAAACTCGCTAAAAGATATTATATTCCAATTATGATTTATTACATAGAAAGGCTACATATTAAAATTAGCCAAAAGAAGAGACACATAGGGCAGGGTCTGGGAGTGCTCCAAATGCAGAGTTTCTGACATCCTCTCCTTATGCTGTTGTGACACTTTGTTTTGCTGACACCAGTGCACAAAGTATTGCCAACAAAGGAACCTTACCTGAATATTCAGAATTTTTACAAGGGCTCTATTATAGAGGTATAATTGATTGATTCATTGCTTACATGGTTAAATTCCGTCTCCAGGTCAACTGATAGGCCAAATGACCCAAATGCTCCCTCACTCTAAATAACATGGTTGGTCTTTCTAGCATGGTCAACTCCTAACCTAAGCCAAATAATTAGTCTTTCAGTTTTGGACAGCCACAACCCTAACACTGATAGGTATGGCCAGCCCTATTCTAAGATTTGAAATAATTAGCTCTCACCCTAAACAAAGACAGTTCTATCAAGTTTGAGGTAGATTATCTCCCAGAAGCTTAGGGCAAAGGCTAGACATTTCATCAGACAAAGCCAAATTCTTTACCACACTAAATACACACACACACATACACACACACACACACACACACACACACACACACACACACACACACACAAAATAATTACAAACATATATGTACCTAACAACAAAACACCAAAATACACAAAGCAAAAGTTCACGGAATTGCATAAAATACTGACAAGTTACAATAATAATTGGAGACTCCAGTACCAAACTTGTAATAATGGATAGAACCACTAGGCAGACTAAGAAACAGAAGAAATAAACAACACTATGAAGCAATTAACAGATATATATGTAATACTCCACCCAACAACAAATGAGCAAACATTCCTTTCAGAATGAAATATTCTTCAGGACAGACCAAGTGCTAGGTTAGAATACAAGCCTCAACCAATTTATAAGAATTGAAATCATATAAATTATGCTCTCCCATTACAATAAAATGAAATTTCAAATCAGAAACAGAAAGAAATATGGGAAATTTTCAAATATACAGAAATTAAACAGCATACTCCTAAATTATCAATGTATCAAAAAAATCATAAATGAAATTAGAAATGCTTTGATATAAAGGAAAGTGAAGATATAATTTACCAAAAAATGTATGAGATGAAGGAAAGCAGAGTCACCTGGGAAGTTACAACTGTAAATGCCCCAGTTAAAAATAAAGATCTTCATATCAACAACGGAACCTTACCTTTTAAGATACTTGAAAATGAAAAGCAGACTAAACCTAAACCAAGCAGAAGGAAGGAAACATAAAGATTATAATAGAAAATAATGAAATAGAGAATAGGAAAACAACAGGGCAAAATCAAAAGTTTGTTCTTTGAAAAAAAAATCAACAAAATTGACAAATATTTAGCTAGACTTTTTTGAATTTAAATACAAGAATCCTTAATCAAAACTGAGAACCTAAATCCAGACATATTGTTTAAATATCATACACCATAACTAAGTGAAATTTATCCTAAGAAGGTAAGGTTGGTTTAACATGTGAAAATTAGTTGATGTAATACATGATATCAATAGACTAAAGGATAAAACACATGATCATCTGCATAGATGAAGAAAAAGAGCATTTGGCAAAAATCCCATTCCCTTTCATGATAAAACCACTTCCTACCTAGGAATAGAAGAAAACTTCCTCAATCTGAGAATGGCATTCATTTTGAAGCCCCAAAGCTAACATTATGCTTAATGGTAAAAGATTGAATATTTTTCTGGCAAGACAGAAATAAGACAAAGATGTCTGCTGTCACCACTTCTATTCAAGATTGTACTTGAGGCCTAGCAAAGCTATTAGCCTAAAACAGAAACAAGAAAAAAAGAAAAGTCATCCATATTATAAAGGCAGAAATAAAACCATTTATGGTTTTTGATGACATATCTTTGAATATAGACAATCCTAAAGAACCTTCTCTACAGATCTACAGAACTGTAAAATTATTTTGGCAAATGTTGCAAGGTACAAGATCAATATACAAACATTATTTGTAACTCTATGGACTAGCAATGAACAATTAAAAATGAAATTAAGATTGCATCGAAATGACAAAAATACTAAGAAATTAATGAGTGAACACGAAACTATGAAACACTATTGGAAGAGATTAAAGAAGACCTAAACAAATTGAAAGTTCTCCCACATTCATGAATTGGAAGACCTAATAATGTTAAGCTGTCAATATTTCCCAAGTTGATCTAAATTCAATGCAATGAGCTAGGTTTTTTTAATAGAATTGACAATCTGATCCTAAAATTCATAAAGAAATTCAAGAAGCCCAGAATTTTCAGAACAATTTTTGGAGAAAAAAGAAAATTGTAGACTCCCATTTTATCATTTCAAAACTTCCTATAAAGCTAATGAAGACAGGATAACATTGGCATGAGGCTAGAAATGTAGATAAATGGAATAGAATTCAAAGTCCAGAAATAAACCTTTACATTTACAATCAAGTAATTTTTTACAATGTTACCCAGAAAAGTTAATGAAGAAAGAATAAACTTTTCAAAATATGGTGCTGGATCAGCTGGATATCCACATGCAGAAGAATGAATTTAGGCTTATTTTTCACAGCATACAGTAAAACTAAGCCAACTGGATCACAGACCTAAAAGTAAGAGCAAAAATTATAAAAACACCTGGGAAAAATATAGGAGTAAACTTTTACTTTGGTTAGGAAACGTATTCTTAGATATGACACCAGAAGCACAAATAACAAAATAAAAAATAAATTGAACTTCATCAAAATTTAAAACTTTGAGGTTTCAAAGGACACCACGAATGAAGTGAAAGGACAATCTACATAATGGGAAAACATTTTTGGAAATCATGTATCTGATGAAGGACTTGCATCCAGAATACATAAAGAACTCTTACTGTTCAATAATATATGACAAATAACCCAATTACAAATCTGAGGCAAAGATCTGAATAGACATTTCTTCAAAGAAGCTATGCAAATGGTGAATAAGCATATAAAAACATGCTCAACATTGTTAGCCATCAGGGAAATAAAATCAAAATTACAATTCACTCCTACTACAAAGGCTTTAATTTAAAAAAAATAGAGTAACAATTATTGACAGGGATATCAAGAAACCTGAATTTTCATGCATGCTGATGAAAATGTAAAATGGTGAAGCCACTTTAAAAAACAGTTTGGAAGTTTCAAAACTGTTAAAAGTAGAGTTACAATATTACTCTGAAATTTCACTCCTGGGTATATTTCATTTTTTTTGATATATGCCGAGAAGAGGAATAGCTGTATCATCTGGTAATTCTATTTTTAATTTTTTCAGGAACCTGCATACTGTTTTCTATAATGGTGATACCAAATGTACATGCCCACCAACAATGTACAAGTGTTCTCTTTTCTCCACACTCACATCAACACTTGTTTCCTTTTATTTTTTGATAATAGCCATCCTAACAGATGTGGGGAAATATTTCGTTATGGTTTTAATTTGCATTTCCCTGATGATAGTAATATCGAACACTTTTACATATATCTTTTGGCCATTTGTATGTCTTTGAAAAATGTCTATTCAAGTTCTTTGCCTGCTTGAGGAGGTATTTTTGTTTGCTACTGATTTGCATAAGTTCCTCATATATTTTGGACATTAACCCCTCATTAGATATATGATTTAAAAATATTTTCCCTCATTCTGTAGGTTGCCTCTACATTTTTTTTTATTGTTTCTTTTGCTGTGCAGAAGCTGTTTAGTTGATGTAGTACCACTTATTTTTGTTTTTGTGCTTTGGAGTCTTTTTTAAATATCACCACCAAGATCAATGTCAAACAGCCCTTTCTCTATGTTTTCTTCTAGTAGTTTTATGGTTTCAGGTCTTAGATTTGAGTCTTTATCCATTCTGAGTTAATTTCTCTGTATGGTGTATGATAAGGGTTTGATTTTATTCTTTTGCATGTGGATATCCAGTTTTGTCAGCACCATTGATAACAGTGTACACAGTGTACTTTCCCCATTGCATACTCTTGATGCCCTTGTCAAAGATTAGATGACTGTATATGTGTGGCTTTATTTCTGGGATCTCTATTGTATTCCATATATCTACATATCTGTTTTCATGCCAGTATCATGTTGTTTTGATTACTACAGCTTTGTAATATTGTTAGAAATTGAAAAGAGTGATGCTTTCAACTTTGTTCTTCTTACTCAAGATTGCTTTGGCTATTTAGGGTCTTCTATGGGCTCCATACAAATTTTAGGATTGTTTTTTCTATTTCTGTGAGAAATGACATTGAAATTTTGATTGGGATTGCATTGAATCTGTAGATAACTTTAGAAAGTATGGACACTTTAAGAACATTGTTTCTTCCAATGCATGAACACAGGATATTTTTCCATTTATTTATGTCTTCTTCAATTTCTTCATCAATGTCTAATAATTTTAGTGTGTCAATTGGTTCACCTCCTCTGTTAAATTTATTTCAAAGTATTTTGTTATTTTGATGCTATTGTAAATAGGATTGTTTTCTTAATTTATTTCTAAGATAATTTGCTATTACTACATGAAAATGCAACTGATTTTTGTGTATTGCTTTTGCATCTCATACCTTCACTGAATGCATTTATTATTTTAAACACTTATTTTGTAGATTCTTATGTTGTTCTGTAAGATCACATTTTCCACAAACAGAAACAATTTTACTTCTTTCTTTCCAATTTGGAGGCATTTTGTTTCATTTTCTTTCCTGATTGCTCTGGCTAAAACTTCCAGTATTGTGTTGAATGGAAGTGGTGAGAGTGGGCATCCTTGTCTTGTTCCTGATTTAGAGAAAGCTGTCACATTTTTATAATTAAGTATGATGTTAGCTGTAAGCTTGTTATATATGGCCTTTATTACATTGAGGAGTATTCCTTTTATAGCAAATTTGTTGAGAGTTTTTATTATAAAAGAACGTTAAATTTTCTCAAATGATTTTTCTGCATCTATTGAAATGATCATATGGTTTTTATTCCCCATTCTGTTAAACTGGCATATGGTGTTTATTGAATTGCATATGTTGAATCACCCTAACAACCTAGAGATAAATCCCACTTGATCAATATGTATGATCTTTTTAATGTGCTGTTGAATTTGGGTTACTAATACTTTGTTGAGAATTTTTGTATCTATGATCATCAGGGATATTGTCCTGTAATTTCTTTTCTTGTACTGTCCTTTTCTGGCTTTGGTATGAAGATAATGCTGGTCTCATAAAATGAATTTGTAAGTGTTCTCTGCTCTTCAATTTTGTATAAGACTTTGAAAAAGATTGGCAATAATTTTTTAAATGTGTGGTAGAATTCACCCATGAAGCTATCTCATCCTGGGATTTTCTTTGCTATGAGGTTTTTATACTTGTTTGGATTTTTATATCTTCATGATTCAGTCTTGGTAGATTGTATGTTTCTGGGAACTTTTTCTAAGCTATCTAATTTGTTGGCACATGAGATTGTTCATAGTCGTCTCATGAGCCTACAATTCCTGTGGTATCAGTTATAATGTCTATAAAATTTATGATTTTATTTATTTGAATCTATTCTTTCTTTTCATTAGTCTAGCTACACATTTGTAAATTTCATTTACCTTTTCAATTTATCAACTTTTGTTGTCTTTTTAGTCTATTTTTAATTTATTTCTGCTCTAATCTTTATTATTTCTTTCTGCTAACTTTGCTTCAAGGGTTTTTTTTTGTTTACCTTTTGATTTCTTCTTTGACCCATTAGTTGTTCAGGAGTATATTGTTTAATTTCCATGTATTTATGAATTTTCCAGTTTTCCTCCTATTACATCAGTGTGTAAATTATATCTTTAAAAAGCTGGAAGGTTTTTTTTAATGAGACACACATACAGAGGCTACCTGTTCAATTTTTGGCTCATTCACATGTAGGAAAGTTTTTTTACTATTATGCAAAATTGCTGTTTACAGTATGTCAATGAACTAATCTGTTTTAACATATTTGAAATTGTTCAGATACAATGCTTATAAAGACAACAGGTAAGCTCTGAAAGTGAAAATTTTATGTATTACAGATAATCTAAAGCAAAACAGGCTCCTGGAACTGATAAATGACTTAAACAAAGTTTCAAGATATAAAATCAATGTACAAAAATCAGTAGCATTTCTATACATCAATAATACTCAAGCTGAGAGCCAAATCAAGAACACAATGCCATTTATAATAGCCATAAAAATTGTAAAATATCTAAGAATCTAACCAAAGAGAAAAGATCTCTACAAAGTGAACTACATAAAACTGTTGAAAGAAATCACAGATGACACAAACAAAAGGGAAAATATTCGTGAGTATGGATTGAAAGAATCACTATCATTATAAATGGCCATACTGCCCAAATCAATCTATAGATTCAATACTATTCTTATTAAACTATGAACGTCAGTTTTCAGAGAATCAGAAAACTCTATTCTAAGTTTCATATGGAACTAAATAAGAGCCCTAATGGCCAAAGCAATTCTAACCAAAAAAACAAAAACAAAATCGAAGCCAGAGGCATCACGTTGTTTAACTTCAAACTGTACCTAAAACTACAGTAACCAAAACAGCATGGTGATCATGAAAAAATAGACACATAGACCAAAGTAACAAAATGGAGAACCCAGAAACAAAGCTACACACCTACAACCATCTGATCTTTGACAAAGTGGACAAAAATAAACAATGGGAAAGGGACTCTCTATTCAATAAATGATGCTGGGATAGCTGGCTAGCTATGTACTGCAGAATGAAACTGCCTTTCTACCTTTCACCATTTAAAAAAAAATTCACTTAAGATGGATTAAGATTTAGATATAAGACCTCAAATTAGAAGAATCCTGGAAGAAAAGCTAGGAAACACCATTCCTGACACTGTCTTTGAGAAAGAAGTTATGACTAAGTTCTTAAAAGCAATTGTAACAAAAACAAAAATTGATGAGTGGGTCCTAATTAAACTAAAGAGCATTTGCACAACAAAAGAAACTATCAACAGAGTAAACAACTTACAGAATGGGAGAAAATATTCACAAACTATGTATCGGACAAAAGCCTAAATTATCCAGAATCTGTAAGGAACTTAAACAATTCAACAAGCAAAAAAAAAAAAATCATTAAAAAGTGGACAAAGGACTTGAACAGACACTTCAAGATGACATACAAGCAGCGAACAGACATTAAAAAAAAAAGAAGAAAAGAAAAGCTGTGCTCGTTTCAGCAGCACATATACTAAAATTGGAACTATACAGACAAGATTAGCTTGGCCCCTGCACAAGGATGACATGCAAATTTGTGAAGCACTCCTTATTTTTTTATTGACTCAATAGATGCAGAGGAGACCTTTGATAAAATTCAACAGCATCTATGCTTAAAAAACCCCAATAAACTGTGTATCAGTGGAATGTATCTCAAAATAATAAAAGCTATTTATGACAAACCCACAGCCAATATCATACTGAACAGGCAAAAACTGGAAGCATTCCCTTTGAAATCTGGCACTAGACAAAGATGCCCTCTCTCACCACTCCTATTCAATATAGTATTGGAAGTTCTAGCCAGGGCAATCAGGCAAGAAAAAGAAATAAAAGATATTCAATTAGGAAAAGAGGAAGTCAAATTGTCTCTGTTTGCAGATGACATGACTATATATTTAGAAGACCCAATCATCTCAGCCCAAAATCTCCTTAAGCTGATAAGCAACTTCAGCAAAGTCTCAGGATACAAAATCAACATGCAGAAATCACAAGAATTTCCATACACCAATAACAGACAGAGAGCCAAATCATGAGTGAACTCCCATTCACAATTGCTACAAAGAGAATAAAATATCCAGGAATACAACTCACAAAGGATATAAAGGACATCTTCAAGGAGAACTACAAACCACTGCTCAAGGAAATAAAAGAGCACACAAACAGATGGAAAAACATTCCATGCGCATGGTTAGGAAGAATCAATATTGTGAAAATGGCCATACTGCCCAAAGTAATTTATAGATTCAATGCTATCCCCATCAAGCTACCATTGACTTTCTTCACAGAACTGGAAAAAATCACTTTAAACTTTATATGGAACCAAAAGAGATCCTGCATAACCAAGACAATCCTAAGCAACAAGAACAAAGCTGGAGGCATCACACTACCTGACTTCAAACTACAAGGCTACTGTAAACAAAACAGCATGGTACTGGTACCAAAACAGATACATAGACCAGTGGAACAGAACAGAGGCAATGCCACACGTCTATGACCATCTGATCCTTGACAAATCTAACAAAAGCAAGCAATAGGGAAAAGATTCCCTGTTTAATAAATGGTGTTGAGAAAACTGGCTAGCCATGTGCAGAAGGATGAAACTGGACCCCTTCCTTACACCTTACACTAAAATTAACTCCAGTTGGATTAAAGATTTAAACATAAGACCTAACACCATAAAAATCCTAGAAAAAAAACCTAGGCAAAACCATTCAGGACATAGGCATAGGCAAGGACTTCATGACTAAGACACCAAAAGCATTGGCAACAAAAGCTAAAATAGATAAATGGGATCTGATTAAACTTAAGACTTTCTGCACAGCAATCTACCTATCTGACAAAGGACTAATATCCAGAATCTACAATGAACTAAAACAGATTAACAAGAAAAAAAAAAAAAAAGAAACCCATTTAAAAGTGGATGAAGGATATGAACAGACACTTTTCAAAAGAAGACTTTTATGCCACCAACAAACATATGAAAAAATGCTCATCATCACTGGTCATCAAAGAAATACAAATCAAAACCACATTGAGATACCATCTCACACCAGTTAGAATGGCAATCATTAAAAAATTTGGAGACAACAGATGCTGGAGAATATGTGGAGAAATAGGAACACTTTTACACTGTTGGTGGGAGTGTAACTTAGTTCAACCATTGTGCAAGATAGTGTGACAATTCCTCAGGGATCTAGAAATAGAATACTATTTGACCCAGCAATCCCATTACTGGGTATATACCCAAAGGATTGTAAATCGTTCTACTATAAAGACACATGCACACGTATGTTCACTGCAGCACTGTTTCCAATAGCAAAGACCAACCCAAATGCCCATTGATGATAGACTGGACAAAGAAAATGGCACATATACACCATGGAATACTATGCAGCCATAAAAAACTATGAGTTCATGTCCTTTGTAGGGACATGGATGAATCTGGAAACCATCATTCCCAGCAAACTGACACAAGAACAGAAAAC
>JAPYYA010006060.1:0-10157 GCA_028533165.1 Leontopithecus rosalia
TCACCCTCCCTCTCTCTCTTCCCCTTTCTTCCTCTCCTTTACTCATTTTTTTTTCTTTCTTTCCCTCTCTCAAAAAAAGAAAGAAATCTACTTGTAAACCTCTAGATCCAGGTCGGCAATATCTCTCTCATTGCTTGATTTCCTTCCTTCCATTCCCTCTATCCCTCCCTCCCTTCCTCCCTTCCTTCCTTCATCACTTCCTTCCTCCCTCCCTTTCTCCTTCCCTCCCTTCCTGCCTTCCTCCCTTCCTCCCCCCCCAAAAAAATTTAAAAAAATAAAATAAATAAATTCCATCTTGAAAGGCCACAGTCTTAAGATCCAAGAAGAGCCTATGTTTCAGTGCAAATGCAAAGGCCAGAAAAGAGTAGTGTCCCAACTCATGCAGTCAAGCAAGAGGACTTCCCTCTTACCCAATGTTTTTGTTCTCTTTGGATCTTTGATTAATTAGATGAGGTCCACCCACATTAGGGAGGGATTCTGCTTCACTCAGTCTACCAGTTCAAATGTTCATCTCATCCAGACAACAGATTTTCACAAATGCACCGATAATAATGTTTGGCCAAATGTCTGGGCACCCTGTGATCCAGTCCCTTTTCCTGTAGCTACAGCTACTCTCTCTGGGTCCTAGTAACCACTCCTTCTCCTTGCCCATACACGTCTAGAATGTTACTTCACTTCACCTTGTTTTCCTGAACCCATATCGTTATAAACAGTTTCTTAGGTAATCATTTTCTATTATCCTGTTTGAGAATGACACCTGTTTCCTGTTGACCCCGATTGATAGTTTTATTTTTAAACATTATCAGCGATACTTAAAATGTCTAAAGTATAATAAGTTCTATGAGCTTATGGGTGAAAAGCTTTTTCAAATACAATGCAATCATAGGACATTCACATGATCAGAAGATCTTCAATGCTCTCTCTCTCTCTCTCTCTCTCTCTCTCTCTCTCTCTCTCTCTCTCTCCCGTCCCATTCTCCCTCTTTCTCCCTGGCTCTCCAGTCAGAAATTCCAAGTGAAACCACAGCAGGGAACCAGAGGACACCTCAAATGCTAATAACCTCAACAGCACTTAATGTCCATGGTATCTGGCCCAAGATCTTTGAACTATGGTCTGGCCTCATCATCTCCTCCAGGACACAGCTGGCCACAGGCAATCCAACACAACATTTAAAATTCAAAATGTGAAACTCAGAATAATGAAGCCATCTGGTTCATATTATGTTGTCCAACAATTATAAGTAATGTGAGCTATAAATACAATAAGCAAAAGGAAGCAAACAAGAGACCATTAATCAATACAATTTGTACAAGATATGATGACTCAAGTGTATTTACACAAACACAGAAATTCCTTTTTCAGGAGAATCTTTACAAATGGTGAACCAAAACAAGCTGAAACTGAAAAACGGGACCTGCCAATGCTCTTTGGTCATAGAACTTCTCTGAAGCAATAAAAACCTGCCTGGAATTTCACAGAGAATCTGATTGACATTTAATAACACAGAGTTACATATGAAAGGAAACAGGATCAGTCTTCATTCAGAACACAGAGTAACTTCACGAGGGTTACATCATAAGGACACTTTAGTGGAGAGGACCCTAAGAAACCAGTAACATTAGCCCCACTCATGAAACTTACAGGAGCTCGGGTGGGAAAATTAACAACCAAAATGGCTTCACTCTAGATCTTACAGCCAACGGTCTCCTCACCTCTCTGATTATCCCACACTCACCTCATTCTCAATAGCTCTCACACTGGACAAATGCTCCTCTCTTCCCAATCCAGAACTTTTCTTGTATCCTAGGCTGCTAACATGAGCAACTGAATGGATAACGATGCAGTCTATTGAGAAAGGAAACACATTTAAACCACATGGTTGATTTCTCAGAAGTAGAGGGAGTATAGTCAAATGGATTATGTTGTTCTCAAGTCTTCCTTCCCCTCCTTTTCCAGGGTTTGCTGTGGGCCAAGAATAAATCCCAACCCTCATTTATTTGGGGCTTGGTCCTGTGATTTGCTTTAGCCGCAAATTAAAGCTTTAGCTTTAATTGTGCTTGTGAGGTTTGGCTTAGCCTCTTTTCTGAATTTCTGCCATTTGCCACAAGAACATGCCGTGGGTAGCCACTGATGATATATGGAACAGACCAGAAACCAACCTGCAGCCAGAAGCCACATGCTGCAAAGCTGAAACCACCTACAGACCCATAAGTGAGAAATAAATGTTTGCTTTTGTAAGCCATTGAGATTTGGAAGGTTAGCTGTTATGTAACATTAGCACAGCAGAAACCTGACTAATATTAATTCCCTGCTCTGGGAAAACAAAACAATAAATATATACCACAGTCTATCCTTGGTAGTTCAGCAGACACACACACACACACACACACACACGCACACCCCTTTATTCCCATGCACAGATTTTTAAACTGCTACCACCTAATACGATACAGCTATCACACATACAGCCAAAAATGAACTAACCCCCTCTCCATTAAAGACAATCCAAATTCACAGCCAGTCTCCCATTCAGCTCCCAAGTGAAGGATCTCTTGGTGATGTCCATGTCTCAGGCAAGATGAGATGTGTCTTCTCATCATCTTGCAATATGTGGGCTGAATGTTACCCCAATATACAGTGTGAGGTCTTGGAACCAAAAATGTTCAGTAAAAGGAAAAACAATGAACATGACCTTCCTGGACCATTTTCTGTAAATGTCCACTTGTTACTTATTTCCCTTGCCATGGAGAAAGGTTCAATCCACCTGAGAGAGCAGATTCCCCTGCTGGGCACTGTATCACCTTAGCAGCCCACTCTCTAAGAGAGCATGACTGACAGGCCCTTGACCTGTGCGATCATTGGCCACGGCATATACTTTCCTTAATAAAACCATAGCCAGGCATGGTGGTTCACACCTGTAGTCCCAGATACCTGGGAGCTGAGGCTGGAGGATTGCTTGAGCTCAGGAGTTTGAGACCACCTGTACAACATAGTAAGACCTCATATCTAGAAGAAAAAAATCTTAATGAAACCATACATCACTCTCATTCTCTGCTGTCACATGGACCCTCTTGAGACAAAGCTTAGTGCTCCCTCTTGAAGCACTTCAAGAAAGGCAGAAAGACATAGGCTAGGCTGGGAAAAATCCTTATATTTTTACAGGAAGGTACACAGCTTCAGGAGGAAGCAAACCATAGACTGATCCACAGTTTTTCTGCCCTTTGTTATTACAGCAAAATGGGGGCTCTGCCATTCGCCACAACTCATTTCATATTCTAGGGTCTGTTGCTTGCAAAATCCCTCTACTAGGTACAAATTTCTGACTTAATAGACATTTTTTGGTTGCTGGAAAATAAAAACCAATGCTAGCAATAAGCACAAAAGAAAGGCAGAGGCAGCAGAGAGATTCATTGGAAGGACACTGAGGAAGCTCACACACTCCAAGGGAAGCGAACAATCAAGCTGTGGAAGAGACACGGCCTCAGCAACCACAGTCCATGGACCTTTTGCCCAGGACTGTATGATCAACAAGGTCACAGGGAGTGCCCAATCTAAACATGCCTCCTCAAGCTGTGAATTCACAATGTAATTGGATTGGTCAGACTCTGGCAGAGTCTGACCTGCATGACGTGTGCACTCATCCTATGAAATAGACGCAAGAACCACACCATGTTCATCCTTTATTTCTCAGACAGATTTTAATCTTTTAAGCCAGTTAAAAGAAATTTAAGAGACAGATCAAATGCAAGACAAAACCTAGAACCTGGTTCAAAAAGCCAAATGTAAAAAAGTATATATCTATGAGACAGGAAAACGTGAACACTGATTGGCTCCTCGATTATTTTAAGGAATCACTAGGCGTTTTAAAATATATAATAAGAGTATGGCGCTTATATTTATTCCCTAGAGATACATATTGAATATTTACAGACGGAATGATGTCTAGGATTTCCTACACATAATCCAGGTAGCAGCAGAAGCAGGTGAGGGTACAGATCAGTCAGTGATTCTCAAAGTATAGGTATCTCCTGGGGACTTGTGAGAAATGCAAATTCTCAGACCCCAACCCAGATCCATAAAATCAGAAAATGTGAGGGTGGGGCCTAGCAATCTGTATTTTAACAGAACCTCCAGATAATTCTGATGCACACTCAACTTTGAAAAACACTTGTGCCGGCCGCGGTGGCTCATGCCTGTAATCCCAGCACTTTGGGAGGCCGAGGCTGGTGGATCACGAGGTCAAGAGACCAAGACCATCCTGGTCAACAAGGTGAAACCCTGTCTCTACTAAAAATACAAAAATTAGCTGGGCATGGTGGTGCACGCCGGTAGTCCCAGCTACTCGGGAGGCTGAGGCAGGAGAATTGCTTGATCCCAGAAGGCGGAGGTTGCGGTGAGCCGAGATCGTGCCATTGCACTCCAGCCTGGTTAACAAGAGCGAAACTCCATCTCAGAAAAAAAAAAGAGATCGAGACCATCCTGGTTAACATGGTGAAACCCCGTCTCTACTAAAAATACAAAAAATTAGCTGGGCATGGTGGCACGTGCCTGTACCCAGCTACTCAGGAGGCTGAGGCAGGAGAATTGCTTGAACCCAGGAGGCAGAAGTTGCAGTGAGCCGAGATCACGCCATTGCACTCCAGCCTGGGTAACAAGAGCAAAACTCCGTCTCAAAAAAAAAAAAAAAACACTTGCATATATAAAACAGGAGTGGCTGAGTTGAGGGTTCATTGTACATTGATTTTATTTTTGTGTAATGTTGTAAAGTTTCCACAGTAAAAAGGTTTGTTACTTTAAAAAAAAAAAACTAGCACTATAGCTGAGAAAGATTTGTTACTTTTAAAGATGGGTTTTAAGTTTATATTTTCATCATTTTATTATCACCTTAGATTTTTTCTTTGTTGAAAAAACAGGTTCACTATGGAAATTTTGAAGAAAAATAAATTATCCTTAATCCTACTGTGCAACTATAAACACTAATAACATTTTCTTTTACAACAGTCCTGCCTTTGTTTTACGCAAATATACGCGGGCTAATACTATACATTAGTGTGAGTTAACCTTTTTGTTTGGCTTAATAGCACAGATATTTTCTACAACTTATGTGTTTTCTTTTCTCTTTTTTGTCATTTTTACCAATTAGATTGCCTAGAAAACCAATATCTGTTATACATATTTCTATTTGTAGTCTCCGGATCTAGCAACTATAAATACTTTATAAAGTTAAAACTCCTAGTTCAATTCTTCTCTCTCAAAACAACTTTATGCTAAGAAGCCAATCATAAAGACCACATATGGTATGTTTTCGTTTACTGAAGTGTCCAGAATAGAAAAATCTGTTATAGAGACAGAAAACAGCTGCCTAGAACTAGGAGGACTGGGGGAAGTGGGAAATGACTACTAATGGTACGGTGTTTCTTTGGGGGCTGATGAAAATGTTTTTGCTTTTGCTTTTGCTTTTGTTTGTGTTTTCATAGAAAGGATCTATGTTGCCCAGGTTTGTCTTGAACTCCTGGGAGGAAGCAATCCTCCTCCCACCTTGACCTTCCAAAGTGTTGAGATTACAGGCGTGAGCCACTGCGCCTGGCCAAAAATGTTCTTATGTTGATGGTGGTGATGGTTGCACAACAATCTTAACATACTAAAAACCAATATATATATATATATATATATATATATATATATATATATATATACATTTTAAAGACTGGAAGTCAAAGAGGAAAAAAACAAAGGTTAAGAGGAAGCAGTGCACAAAGGTAGAAATCAGAATGGCTAACATCACCAGCAATCAAAAATGTCAGTTAAAACAACACTGATATGCCACTTTGCACCCATTAGGTGGGCAAAAACTAGGAAGGTGGATAATGCTTGGCGAATACATGGGGACCTGGGACCCTGCTCACATAGACAGGCTGGTGCAACCACTTTCCAGAAAAGCAACTGGCTGGTCTTGGCTAAATCAAATGTATCTATTTCCATAGCCCAGGAATTCCACTGCTGGATATGTGCATCCCAAAGAAACTCACACATAGCTCCGTGAGGGCATGTGTTCAAGGATAATCTTTGTTTGTGGTAGCAGGAAGGTGGAAGCAGCTCACGAAATACATAAGTAAAAGGTGATGGGTCTAGACTAAAGAATGCTATGCAGCACCCCAAAGCAATGAGCTAAAAGTACACATAGAAATGGGGTAGACTTAAAATGTGGTGTTGAATGATAATAGTAGAGCATATAATAAGAATCAGTGCCATTTTGTTAAATAGAACACAAATATGTGCACAAAACAACACTGTCAGTTTTTCAAGGGCATATATCTTTTCAAGAACATGGTGAGGGCCAGTCACAGTGGCTCACATCTGTAATTCAAACACTTTGGGATGCCAAGGCAGGAGAATTACTTGAAGCCAGGAGTTCGAGACCAGCCTGGGCAACAGAGTGAGAACTTGTCTCCATAAAAAATTTAAAAATTGGCCCGGCATGGTGGTGCACACCTGGAGTCCCAACTACTTGGGAGGCTGAGGTGGGAGGATCACTTGAGCCTAGGAGTTCAAGGCTGCAGTGAGCTGTTAGACCATTGCACTCGAGCCTGGGTGACAAAGCAAGACTGTCTCAAAAAAAAAAAAAAGAGCATGGGGCCAGGCGTGGTGGCTCACCCCTGTAATCCCAGCACTTTAGAGGCCGAGGCGGGTGGATCACCTGAGGTCAGGAGTTTGAGACCAGTCTGGCCAACGTGGTGAAACCCTGTCTCTACTAAAAACACACAAAATTAGCCAGGCATGGTGGTATGTGCCTGTAGTCCCAGCTACTCGGGAGGCTGAGACAGAATTGCTTAAACCCAGAAGGTGGAGGCTGCAGTGAGCTGAGATTGCGCCACTGCACTCCAGCCTGGGTGACAGCGAGATTCCATCTAAAAAAAAAAAAAAAAAAAAAGGAGCCTGGTAGGGGAGTGGGGAGAATACAGAAACAAAAACAACAGGCTTACATGGACCACAAAGGACAGTGAGCTGTGAATGCAGATGCATGATGAACTAAGTTCTCTGTATCAGAGACCTTTTTTTAATTAAATAAATAACACAAGTTAAATATTTCACTGACTTATTCTGGATGATTCTTAAAAAAAAGAAATTTAGAAAAACAAAAAAGATTCACTCATGTTCCCCAACACTCAAAGATAACCATTGTTAAGATTCCTAATGTTTTCTCAATGGAATGCTTTTTAAAGTTACTTCACATAGCTATTTTACATACAGGTGAGTTCTATTTCTACTACTTTTTAAATAGCTATGTTACATATAAATTATTTATAGTTTTCCCACTTTGTTTTTATTTACTGTCATAAAATAGGAGTTCTTAAGGTTAAATAAGCTATGGCAAAGGGGCTTTAAAAGTGTTCTGCAGCCAGATTTGCTGCCTTGCATAATGAGGCCACTTCCGGGTGTGTTTTAGGGGTAAAAAAGATGCCTTATGGGAAAAAAAAAAAAAACAGACATTTCAGTTATTTAATGAGCGTACCTGATATTCACCTCCTTCACTTTTTACATTAAAAGAGTTATGGCTAAAAGTATCCTCAGGTTTGGACAATAAATAAATTATCTTGATTGGGTTGTCAATTTGTAAGCATTCCGCATTTTCTCACAGCAGCTGTGGAATGCCACCAACGCAGTTTTGCCTTCACAATAAACCTATTCCTAGGGCTTTAATTCTAAGTAGTTTAACCCCTGAAGGGCTTTCGTGGCTGCCTTCCTGAGGGCCCTAAGAGTAAAGCTGTAATTGAGGAAGTCAAGAAAACAGGACAAAACAAACCAAAAATTATCTTAAGTATTTACCTGACTTATGCGGTATTTCTAAGTGGTATTCTAAGTTACATATTGTTTTTCCTATGATGCTCTTTCTCAATTCTTATTTCTGCCTGGAACCAGAATTCAGTTTAAGCTAGGCTCTTTCTATAAGACCAGAAAGATACCAAGAGCAAATAATTGCCATTTCAAAACCAGCCAATCCATATTGTATGATTTCAGATTAAATGAACAGAAAACAGACCCTGAAATATACTACCACACTTGGATCAACAAGACGCTGTGATACTGGAGGCTGATTGTTATCTAAATCACTTCAGTAGTTTTCCAGGGCAGCCACTGTGGCCAGGCAATTTGCTCCTCTCTGGGCCAGTGGTATCCTGTTTGAGGACTAAGCCCATCTCTCTCAAGTAAAAAGATTTCACTTCTCCACGAAGTGGGCTTTGGCTAGCAGGAATCCCAGGTTTGCAAGATGTAACCCAGCAAGATCTGAAGTTATTCTTTCCCTCATATTCCCCTAATCAATAAAGAGAAATAACATTATACATATGTACTTCATAGTGTTACTAAGGATATGTTCTGGATACTGTGTTAGTTTGGACTGCTGTAATAAAAATATCATAGGCTGGATAGCTTAAACAATAGAAATTTATTTCTCTCAGTCCTGGAGGCTGGGAAGTTCAAGATCAAGGTGCCAGCAGATCTGGTGTCTGGTGAAGGCTGTCTTTCCGGTTTGCAGATAACCACCTTCCCCGTGTCCTCACATGGCAGAAAGTGGTCATCTCTCTTGTGTCTCTTCTTATAGAGATACTAATAACATCATAAGGGCTCAATCCTCATGACCTAATTACCTCTTAAAGACCCCACCTACAAATGCCATCATATTGGGGATTAGGATTCAACACATGCATTTGGGAGGGGACACACACATTTAGTCTGTAGCAGACACCAGGCTCCCTACTACTGTGGGACCAGCCACATGGTCTGGCATACCAGAGAGAACGTCCTCTCTCTTCAGATCAATAGACCCGGACTATATACCAAATGTAAAACAAACTTCCAGTAAATGTCAAGTATCACTTCTAAATTAAGAAAGGCATCATTTACATATACACTTGGATGATTTTCTAATACATAATTATGGTTTGCCTTGTTAGCTGACATATTAAAAGAACTTTGATTGGGTTATTAACATTAGGGACTCCCCACCTGCTGCAGGCATCCTAGGTTACCATTCTTCTCTTTTAGCTTAAAAAAGAATTACACTAGAGGAGGGAAGAAGATGGCGCTCTAGAAACAACTCACGATTGCAGCTCTCAGTCAAGATGCAGAGGGTGAGTTCACACCGACCGCATTTCCAGATGGATCTTTATAGCCCATAGAGCGGGGGGGGGGGGGGAGGCCCAGGTGTAAGAGGGACGCAGGAGGCAAGCACAGCGGTATCCACTGGCATGGCCAGGCAGCCGGCACCACAGCGCAGCAGCACGGCTCACAAAACACACAGGTCTGGGTGCCCTGTTAAACCGGCAATTTGAGACTTCGGAGGGCAGATGGCCATGTTCATCTGATTGAACGGGTTTTGGATGGTGAACCAGACCAGGAGATTTCTGGGAGGTGAATTGTGAACCAGCGCAGCGGGTGGCTGCGGGATCACACAGATCCCGGTGCCCTTTCGGCCAGCGGCTGAGGCACGGGGGAGAGAGTCAACCCTACAACTTAAAAAAAAAAAAAAAAAAAAGCAAAAAGGCTCGGAGGCAGGGAGCCAAGTGCTCGACGGGTCCCACCCCCACAGGGACAAGCAATACAGCAATTTGGAGTGCCCAGGGTTGAGTGTTCCACTGCGGGAGCAGCTGAAGACACTGCTGTGCAGCTCAGTGGGGGAGGGGCGTCTGCCATTGCTGAGAACTTCGGCCCCTACTGAGGTACTCGCCCACTGCTGACGGGGTCAGCCGTTGCCGAGGCAACCTGCAATAACAGAGAGACTCCGCCAACAGGGCAGAGCCCACATCAGCAGGGCAGAGCCTACGTCAGCAGGGCGGAGCCCAAAACAGCAGGGGAGCCCACAGCAAAAGGGCGGACCTCACACCAGCATGGCGGAGCCTCGGCAGCCAAATAGTGACTAGACTGCCTCCTAGCTGGGCAGGACAGCGCAACGGATACTCACAAATAAAGCCCTAACTCCCCGAGACAGAGCATCTGAGGAAAAAAACCGGTTTCATGAGTTCTGCCGCAACAGACTTAAACGTACTTGCCTAGCAACACTGAATGAACAACGGAGCTCACAGAACAGCACTTGAACTCCTATAAAGTACAGATCGTCTCCTCAACCAGCTCCCTGACCCCTGTATACCCAAAGAATC
>JAPYYA010006061.1:0-10155 GCA_028533165.1 Leontopithecus rosalia
TTCTACACTGTTGGTGGGAGTGTAAATTAGTTCAACCATTGTGGAAGACAGTGTGGCGATTCCTCAAGGACCTAGAAATAGAAATTCCTTTTGACCCAGCAATCGCATTACTGGGTATATATCCAAAGGACTATAAATCGTTCTAGTATAAGGACACATGCACACAAATGTTCATTGCAGCACTGTTTACAATAGCAAAGACCTGGAACCAACCCAAATGCCTATCAATGATAGACTGGTCTGGGAAAATGTGGCACATATACACCATGGAATATTATGCAGCAATCAAAAATGATGAGTTTGTGTCCTTTGTAGGGACATGGATGAATCTGGAGAACATCATTCTCAGCAAACTGACACAAGAACAGAAAATGATATACCGCATATTCTCACTCCTAGGCAGGTGATGAACAATGGGAACACATGGACACAGGGAAGGGAGCACTACACACTGGGATCTATTGGGGGGAATAGGGGAGGGACAGTGGGGGGGAGCTGGGGAGGGATAGCATGGGGAGAAATGCCAAATGTGGGTGAAGGGGAGGAAGGCAGCAAAACACACTGCCACGTGTGTACCTATGCAACTATCTTGCATGTTCTGCACATGTACCCCAAAACCTAAAATGCAATAAAAAATATATATATCAGGACCAAGATTTGAATCAAAGAATGCTTAATCCCAAAGTCTGTTTTCCTAACCACAAATCCAAATTTCTATTTGTCTTGAGTTGTTTGCGATTCAAGATTACTCATTTTTTTACCCATTTACCAGGAAATTATAATAGAAGGGCTATAATTACATGATGTGGTCATATGTTCATCACATATGCAGCCCAAGAGGAAAATCCTCTCTTTTACCCTGTACCCAGGACCCTGGCCTCTGGCTCACTAACTGGTTAAAAAATAATAATTGTTTAAAAGTTACTAGGCAAAGCACAGTAAAATTACTAGGCAAAACACAAACAAGAAAATAAAATTGCAGCAAATAAGACAAAGCATTAACTTTCAATATATAAATTATTCCCAAAAATCAATTTTTTAAAAACCTTGTTAATGGAGAAGTGAACAAAGCAGATGGTCATGAAATTTACAAAGGAAACATACAAATGTGAAACCTCAGTATTAACTTTTATAAAATGCACCAGACCTAAATGTAAGAGGTAAATATATTAACTATTAGAAGAAAACATGAGAGTAAATCTTTCTGACTTTGGGTGAGGCAATGATTGGTTTCTTAGCTATGACCACAAAAACACAAGAGAAATAAGAAGAAAATAGATACATTGGACTTAATCAAAATTAAAAACTTTTGTGCTGCAAATAATATCACCAAGAAATGGAAAAGGCAATTCACAATTTGAGAGAAGATACTTGTAAGTCATATATCTGATAAGGAATTCATATCTAAAACACATCAAGAACTCAAATTCAAAATAAAAAGAGAGATAACCTATTTCAAAATGGGCATAGGATCTGAGTAGCCATTTCCCAAAGAAGATGTATGTACAGATAATAAGGACATGAAAAGATGCTCAACATCATTAGCCACCAGGGAAATGCAAATGAAAGGCAAAATGAGGTCAGGCACAGTGGCTCATGCCTGTAATCCCAGCACTTTTGGAGGCTGAGGTGGGCAGATCACTTGAGCTCAGAAGTTCAAGACCAGCCTGGCCAACATAGTGAAATCTAGTCTCTACTAAAACTACAAAAATTATCCGGGCATGGTGCTAGGTGCCTGTAATCCCAGCTACTCGGGAGACTGAGGTAGGATAATCACTTGAACTGGAGAGGCAGAGGTTGCAGTGAACCCAGATCATGCCATTGCACTCCAGCCTGAGTGATACAGCGAGACTCGGTCTCAAAAAAAAAACACAGTGAAATACCACTCCTCTCCCGGTAAAATGACCATAATGAAAGACAGACAGATTGGCAGTAAGTTTTGGCAAGGATGCAGAGGAATAAGAACCCTCATTCCTTGCCAGTGGGAACGTGAAGTAGCAGAAAGACTTTGGAAGATAGTCCAACCATTCTCCAAAAAGTTAAATTCATAGACTTACTGAGGTAAGAGGTGGAAGTGAACTCCAGAAGTGGGACTCAGACACTGCACCAAAATGAGGGGTAGCTAAAACAGGGCAGAGATAAAAGCAGCTTTCCATAAAACATGCCCCACAGTGTTCCAGGTCAGTTTACCAATGCCATGGCATTGCCCAGAAGTTACTGCCATTTTCCATAGCAACCACCCTACAGACCCAAAAATCACCATCCTTTTCATAGAAATTTCTGCCTAAACCACACCTTAATTTGCAGGTAATTAGAGGTGGGTATAAATATGAGTGCAGCCTTGCCTTTGAAGTGCTACCTTGGCTACCCTATGGGGTAGCTCTGCTCAGCAAGGAGCAGTATCTCTGCTGCTGCTGCTGTGCACTGTCACTTCAATAAAAGTTGTTGTTTAATACCACTGACTTGCCCTTGAATTCTTTCCTGGGTGAAGCCAAGAGCCCTCCCAGGCTAAGCCCCAATTTTGGGGTTCACCTGCTCTGCATCATTACAGTACACTCTAGCAGTTCAACTCCTAGTTGTAAACCCAAGAGAAATGAAAATATACATCTGGAGAAAAACTTCTACACAAATGTTCATAGCAGTGTTATTCGTAATAGCCAAAAGGGGGAAACAACCTAATCTCCATCCACAGAAGAATGGATAAATGATATGTGGTCTATCCATATAATGGAATCACAGTAACCTTTACAAGGGATAAACAAAATCTGCATGCTATAACGTGGATGAACCTTGAAAACATTATGCTAAGTGAAAAAAAATGGGAAAAAAAACACAAATTGTATGATTTCAGAATATATAGAGAGTGGAATTTATACAAAATGTTCAAAATCAGCAAATATGAAGAGGCAGCAAGTGGATTCATGACTGTCTTGGAAGGAGAGGAGGAGACGAGTGACTCTTGCAGGTACAGAGTTTCTTTTGGGGAGATCAAAATGTCGTAAAATTAGATTATAGTGATGGTTGCACAATCTTCTGGATATACTGAACACTGAATTATACATGTTAGATGAGTAAATTATATCTCAATGAAGTTGTTATAAAAAGAAGCAAAGAAAAATAAAGAGACACTTTTCTTTGACTAGTCAAGTTGCTGACTTTTCCATTTGCAAATGATGCTAACACCACGTCTTGGCAAGGGTGGAAGAAAATCAGCATTAGTAGAAGTGTAAACAAATGCATATTTTCTGGCAGTTTTAAGTATATATCAAAATTCTGAAAATAGGAATAACCTTTGCTCCAGTAATTTGCCCTCTAAAACTTAGAGCCTAAGGAGGTATATCTACAAATACATGCAAAGCTTTATGTATTACAATGCTGATTGCATTGTTATTTTTAATAATGAAACAAGAAACACCCTAAATATACAATAATGGAAAGCAAAGAGATTATTATACAAATATATTACAAAATACTGTTTGTCCATTAAAAATTATGTCATACTATAACAACACATGCACACGAGTGTTCATTGAAGCACTGTTTACAATAGCAAAGACCTGGAACCAACCCAAATGCCCATCAATGATAGACTGGACTGGAAAACTGTGGCACATATACACCATGGAATATCATGCAGCCATCAAAAACGATGAGTTCATGTCCTTTGTAGGGACATGGATGAATCTGGAGAACATCATTCTCAGCAAACTGACACAAGAACAGAAAATGAAATACCGCATATTCTCACTCATAGGTGGGTGATGAACAATGAGAACACATGAACACAGGGAGGGGAGCACTACACTCTGGGGTCTATTGGGGGGAATAGGGGAGGGACAGCGACTGGGGGGAGCTGGGGAGGGATAGCATGGGGAGAAAGGCCAGATGTGGGTGAAGGGGAGGAAGATAGCAAAACACACTGCCACGTGTATACCTATGCAACTATCTTGCATGTTCTGCACATGTACCCCAAAACCTAAAATGCAATAAAAAAATTATGTCATAAAAGGCAATAGCAAGAAATTATCACAATGGTTCACAATATGTAAAAGAGCAAGCTACAGAGCAATATGTAGAGAATAATTCTAACGTTGTAAAAATACATACTTTGAAATATTAATCGTGGCTGAGCATAGTGGCTCATGCCTGTAATTCCATCACTTTGGGAAACCCAGGTGGAAGGATTACTTGAGCCCACAAAATTTAAGACTAGCTTGGGCAACATAGCAAGACCTCTACAAAATATAAAACAAAGATTAGCTGGGCATGGTGGCACAGGCCTATGGTCCCAACTACTCAGGAGGCTGAGGTGGGAGGATGGCTTGAGCCCAGGAGTTTGAAGCTGCAGTGAGTTGTGAACATGGCATTGCACTCCAGCCTGTGAAACAGGGTGAGACCCCATCTCAAATTATCTATATTGTTAAATATATAAAGACATTTTTCCAATATGTATTGTCTCATATATAGACATTTCTCAAAGAAGATATATGTATGGCCAGTAAGTACACCTCTGCATCACTGGTTTGGGAGATGGAAGGAATGGATGCACGTCCATCTGCCAATCCAGTGAGGCTGATGACACCCACACTGCCATTATCAATGTCAGGGGTTCATATGCAACATGGACCAGCACTCACCCAGGTCACAATGACTGGTTCGGGGATGGTCACATAACTCAGTTCAGTCCTAGAGATGTGATTTCTGAGAATTTTGATACATGATTGGAAAAAAGGTACTATCCTTCAACTGTGCTTATAATATATATGTGTATTATATATGTGTGCACATATAGTTATTTTCTCATAATAAGCTAATAGAAAATCATTTTTAATTTCTACTTTGTTCTTTATTCTAATTTTCCATAGAGAACATGTAGTGGGTTTTTAATAACAGAGAAAGTAGAATTTTAATGTGATTTGAATTTCTCACACTCTTTGCCATTCTCTTCTAAAATGCAATGATTGATGGCTTGTAAGATCTGAAAATCAGAGACCTCTGTGTTTCATCGTTTCTAAGGGTGTTTTTCATTGCTAAGACTATGACTCTGATAGCCCATGCTCAGACGATTTCTTTTTTCAGTCTACCTAAAAACCTCCTAGAGACAGATTCTTCCTATTTTCTTATAAACTCTGTGGCCTCCCACTTCCAGAGAGGGAGGAGTCGCAGTCTTGAAAAATAAGGTTATCAGCAATTGGGAGAACAAGTCATTGTGAGATGAGGCGAGGCAAACCCTGCAGAGACCTGGAAACGATTTTTCTCTCCAAAATTATAATTAATCAATTATGTCCAAGGTAGTGGAATCAATATTTTTATAAATGAGATGTTCATACGCCGGGGGGGCATTGTTGCGGTGGTCACCTAATCTTTCACTCGCTAATCCAATGTAAATTATGGGCTGTTTAGCTGATGTTTTCAGCCTTTGCCACCCAAACTTTTGTTTCCACTTTGGCATTCTGCTCACAACTTTCCAGTTCTTTTGTCCGGCTCCTGGTCTGTTAATAAACAATGCACCACTAAAAACAAAAGCTTATATTCACTGGCTGCCCTCCTTTCGCAGGCCTTTGTAATTGTGTCACATTGATCTTCCCAGCATCCTCTAGGACATAGGAAAATGATGTGCAACTGGGGACACTGGCAAGGCTTAGATAAATTGCAGCTTGATTGAATCCTTTTAATGCAAGAAACATTTATTAAGTGCCTACTGTGCACCACTACTACTCCAGGCCGTAAAGCTACAAAGATAAATCCCAGAGTCACTGCCCTCTGAGGCTCACAATTCAGTGAAGGAGACAGGCAGGGAATAAACAGTTGCATTGCATCATCATAGGCTTTAAGCTGTAGGTCTCAGCATAGCATTATGGGAACACAGAGGAAGGAACAATGAAGAACAGTTCCTTACAATTCTTAAAGGGTGGGAAACTGCTTAGCAAGCAGATGTGGACAAGAAGGCATTCTGGACAGGGCACGGTGGCTCACACCTGTAATTCCAGCACTTTGGGAGGCTGAGGCAGGAGGATCATGAGATCAGGAGATCGAGACCATCCTGGCTGACAGAGTGAAACTCCATCTCTACTAAAAATACAAAAATTAGCTGGGCATGGTGGCATGTGCCTGTAGTCCCAGCTACTAGGGAGGCTGAGGCAATAGAATCTCTTGAACCACAGAGGCGGAGGCTGCAGTGAGCCGAGATAGCGCCATTGCACTCCAGCCTGGCAACAAAGCAAGACTCTTGGCTCAAAAAACAAAAAACAGGAAGGTGTTCTGGCAAGAAAAGGGAAACAGAAACAAAAATATGGCCTTCAAGGAATGGGAAGAGAGAAGGTTCCAGAGAGGTAGACCAGGGCCGGGTTATTGCAGGCTTCATTTATGTGCCCCTTCCATGGACATCTATTGTTCTGCCTATCCTGCAGTCATTTGAAAAATAGAGCATAAGGAGGTATATCTGCAAACATATGCAAAGTTTTATATATTACAATGCTGATTGCATTGTTATATATAAGTGGGTCAGGGTTGCATGACCCACTTCAGTCCTAGAGATGTCAATTCTGGGACTTTTGATAGATGATTGGAAAAAGCCACTGCCCTTCAACCGTGGCTACTCAGCTGCTAGGCAGAGCGACCAGGGCATGCCAGTAGGTACCTGGGGAGTGACTGCCTGAGCAGAAAGCCAAGTCAAAGCAAAGTCAAGCTGAAATGGGAACCGAAAGGTAACCCTGGTGACATTATTTTGTGAGCTAAAGGGGAAAAAAAATCTTCTTTTGACCTCAATCAATTTGATTGTTGTCTTGTAATTAATGCTGTAAGAGTTATCAACGAATTAATACACCATTCCAGTATTTGGGGAATTAAGCCTGTAGAAAATAAGCCAAGATCTAGTTAAAGAGGGCCTTTGAGATGACTTGAGATGGTGAAATTGAGATCCAGGGGTATTAAGGGGCTTACCTCAAATCACACTTAAATTAGTTGCAGACCCTGGAAAGAGCCAGGTCCTGTGAAGCTGGGATAGGCATTCTTTGCTTTCCCAGCACTCCGTCCTGGAAGATCCATACTAACAACAATAATGATGACACGTACCACTGCATGTGGGCACTCCTAAAGCCCTTTACATATGTTAACTCATGTAATGATCTGAACTACTTCGTAGCATAAGGATTATTCAGGGAAGGAAGAACTTTTGGACCATTTGAACTTATTTGCAACCAGTTGAGTTCACCATCTGGAAGAGCAAAGGGTAGGGGTGAATTTAAGCTCAATCTAGGATACTCTGGTAAAAAAGGATGGATGGGTGAGTGGTGTATGGATGGACAGCCAGGAGATCTGAGAATGACACTGAAACAGAGTTTTGCCATGTTGGCCAGGCTGGTCTCGAACTCCTGGCCTCAAGTGATCCACCTGCCTCAGCCTCCCAAAGTGCTCGGATTATAGGCATGAACCACAGCACCGGGCCGCTTTTCTTAAGTAAAGTGAATGATTGTCTTTGCATTCTCATTCTCTATCATCCTCTGAGGCACAGGAGTTGGACAGGAATTAGCAATGCCATGCAACAATGATATCCTGCTTGTAACTTCCAAAAGGTTTCTGCAGAGCCCTGCTGAATAGGTGAGCTGGAGGTCCATTTAAGGCTTAAGAACTGAGCTGTCCAATTAGCCAGGCATGGTGGTAGGTGCCTGTAGTCCCAGCTACTCGGGAGGCTGAGGCAGGAGAATCACTTGAACCCAGGAGGCGGAGGTTGCAGTAAGCTGAGATCACACTACTGCACTCCAGTCTGGGCAACAGAGCAAGACTCTGTCTCAAAAAAAGAACTGAGTTCTTCTTCCCAAAATAACAGCTACAGTTTATTGAGTGCTTACTCTATGCCTGGAACATGCTAAAAAGCTTTATATGCATTATTTTATTTAATCCTCCCACTATTCCTATGACAACATTTGACATATCCACTTAATAGATAAGGATGCTGCAGGTGAGAAATACAATGTCACTTATCCACGGCCATATAGCTAATAAGTAATGGACCCAGGATCCAACCCCCAGCCTGTCTTCAAAACTTATCCCCATTCCACTAGACAGCATTGACTCTCACGACTTTAAGCATTGGTCAACAGGAGAAATTCTGCTATTTATAGTTGATGCCATGCACTGAGTTCAGAGAGCTGTTCATTAAGACTAGAGACATTTGTCTATGGGATGACCTGCAGGTTTCTATAGTGGCCTTGCTTTTATGGGCCTAACCTGAATTCTTTTGGACTAATTATAGAGCTAGCCTGGACCCCACACCTTGCCTGGCTGGAGCCCTTTATTTATTTGTCTGTGTTGTTTAATCAAGCCATAGATTTTCCACGCATACTTGCCCCTACTTAGACACAGAGACTGCTGCAATGAGGATTCAGTGGCAGACACCAGTCCACATCCTAAATAATCCTCACTCACAGATCAGGCTTGGGGTCTTCCTTGCATCCACAGCTCCCATTTAATATGAATGGCTAGGGCATGCCCTATGTCTAAATAAGAGGGATCACCAGGAGAGCTAGCCTCACCCAGAGGCAGTAGGCTAAGCTGAACGTCTCTCAAAACCAGGTGGGATACAGCATAAACCACACCTGAACTTGTCCTGTTGATACATCCATCTGATTTGGAGTTTAAGGAAGTGGCTTTCTGCTCATAATATCTACCACAGGAATACTATGGAGTAGCAAGGACCCATATCCCATTCTCCTTGAACTCAAGGACCAGTTTTGCCTCTTGCCAATGGAGAGAACTTTCACTTCCTTCTCTAAGCCTGTCCTAGCGTAGGTTGCAAGATGAAACTTTTCAGAGGGAGGGAGGAAGATGGCACTCTAGAAGCAACTCACGATTGCAGCTCTCAGTCAAGACACAGAGGGTGAGTTCACATCACATTTCCAGACGGATCTTTATAGCCCACAGAGTGGGGGAAAAGCCCAGGTGTAAGAGGGATGCAGGACGCAAGCACAGTGGTATCTGCTGGCGTGGCCAGGCAGCCAGCGCCACAGCGCAGCGGCACAGCGCACAAAACACACGGGTCTGGGCGCCCTGTTAAACTGGCAATTTGAGACTTGGGAGGGCAGATTGCCATGTTCATCTGATTGAACGGGTTTTGGATGGTGAACCAGACCAGGAGATTTCTGGGAGGTGAACTGTGAACCAGCGCAGTGGGTCACTGCACAGGAAATCACACAGATCCCGGTGCCCTTTCGGCGGGCAGCTGAGGCACCCGGGAGAGAGTCAACCCTACAACTTAAAAAGAAAAAAGCAAAAAGGCTCGGAGGCAGGGAGCCAAGTGATCAGGCTCGACGGGTCCCACCCCCACAGGGACAAGCAATACAGCGATTCAGAGCACCCGGGGTTGAGAGTTCCACTGCAGGCACAGCTGAACCCATGGCTGTGCAGATCAGTGGGGGAGGGGCGTCCACCACTGCCAAGAGTTTCTGCCCCTACTGAGGTACCTACTGAGGTACCTGCCCATTGCTGATGCAGTCAGCTGTTACCGAGGCAACCCGCAATAACAGAGAGACTCCGCCAACAGGGCAGAGCCCACATCAGCAGGGCGGAGCCTACGTCAGCAGGGCGGAGCCCAAAACAGCAGGACAGAGCCCAAAGCAAAAGGGCGGACCTCACGCCAGCAGGGTGGAGCCTCGGCAGCCAAATAGTGACTAGACTGCCTCCTAGCTGGGCAGGACAGCGCAACGGGTACTCAAAAATAAAGCCCTACCTCCCGAGACAGAGCATCTGAGGAAAAAAAGCGGTTTCATGAGTTCTGCCACAACAGACTTAAACGTACTTGCCTAGCAAAACTGAATGAACAACAGAGCTCAAAGATCAGCACTTGAGCTCCTATAAAGTACAGATCCTCTCCTCAAGCAGCTCCCTGACCCCCGTATACCCAAAGAATCACCTCAAAAAGGAATGATCAGACTGACATTTGGCAGGCATCATTCTGGGACAAAGATAGAAGAAGAAACTGGTAGCATCCCTCACTGTTCCGCAGCTGCTACAGGTGTACCCCAGGCAAGCAGGGCCAGGAGTGCACCTCGGCAGTCTTACAGCAGAGGGGCTAGACTGTTAGAAAGAAAACTAAGAAACAGAAATACTCCATCATTAACAATCTGGGCCTCTACTCAGAGACCCAATCGAAAAATC
>JAPYYA010006062.1:0-10155 GCA_028533165.1 Leontopithecus rosalia
GAATCTGTGCTTTAATCTTCCCTCTAGTGGTGTTGACCCAAGCCTTTCTCAACTAAACTTTACTAAATAAATGCAAGTCTCTCTAGCTAGTGAGGGCCGGCAGTTGCAACTGTTTGCAGCACTCTGCAGGGTGCCTGTAAGCCACAGGGACCCTCAGCCAAACTGGCAAAGCGTAATATCTGTGTGTCAGTGCACTTGATTCATCTGTCGCTGGGTCAGGGTCTGCAGGACGGACCCCCACAGGTAGTTGCCCTGATGAGATCCCATAGTGGAGGAGTCGGGATTGGTGATGAGGAAGCTGACCACTTGCCACTGGCCACCCTCCCCGCCTGCCAGAGCTCGAGGGCCCTTCTGTCCTGGTGGGGGTCCTGCTAACATAAGAGGGGGAAGGGCTGCAGGGGGAGGGAACAGCAGGTGGAAAGGCCCAGAGGCGAGGAGAGAGTAGACATTCTGGACCTGCACGTGGTTCACAGCAGCTAGAGTCTGCAGAGCCAGGCAGGAGACAGGCTGGAGTGTTGGCAGGCCGGGGTCATCCCCGAGACCCTGGTGAGGATTTATTCTCTGGCTGGAAGCTGCTGTTGGAGACTCTTCAATATTTGAAGACTCTTAAGTAGGGAAGCACCATCTGGAGTTGAGAAAGACCAGTTTGGTTGCTGCAGCTGCTGGGTAGGGAACGGGTTAGTGGGGAGCAGGAACAGAGAGGAAGGAGGAGAGGGGACGGGAGGGGAATCGGGCTGTGGCAAAGTGCTGGGGTTTGGGAGGTACCAAGGAGATATAGTGTAGGGGCTCAGTAGCGGGGCTTCAGAGAGAGCAGGAGTCTGGATTTGGGGTTCTGTGATCCCTGCAGCTGGGCAGAATAGGGGAACCAGCTCTGGAGAGGAGGTGGGGGGCCAGCATCTGGGAGCTGCGTGGGGGCACTGCTGGGCGGGTGCTGTGGGTTCCTGCTCTCGTGAGGGCGGCTGAGCATGGAGTGAGCACAGGACTCTGAGCCTGGGTCCAAATCTTGGGTCTGCTGCTCACTAGACATGATACTGGGCAAGTCACTGAGCCATTCTGTGCCTCAGTTTCTCTCCAAGCAAGAAATGAAGGGAAGGGAATAGTAGTGTCTGCCTCTGAGGGCTGGTTGTGTGAAGATTAAAGGTGCTCATGCTCGTAAGAGGCACGGGACTGGTAACCTCGGCGTTCGTTAAGGAGTGGGAATGAGACAGGGCAGTCTTGCTCTCCTGTGGAGGTCTGGCAATGTCTAGACACAGTTTTTATTTTCACGATTTAGGAAGGGTGCTACTGGCATCTAGTGGGCAGAGGTCAGAGAAGCAGCTGAGCAATGTACATGTCAGCCTGCAACCACATTAGCCAAAGAATTCTGACCTCACATGTCATTTGGTTGAGAAACTCTAGTCTCAATGATAGAGACACAGGAAGGGCCAATGGGCCATCAAGGTGGCTGAAGCCAAAATATTCCTGGGGTCCGCACGGTGAAGGAGTGTGGCAAAGAGAACCTGCAGTGTCAGAGATAAAGGGAAGATGGTGATTCCACAGCCAGTGGCCCTCTGCCCTCGTGTTTCTCAGTGAGTGGAGGAGGTCACATGCCTCCTCTCATTCAGCCCCCTGCGGTCAGGCAGCTGCAGAGCTGGGTTCGAATCCCAGTTGTGGGATTGACAGGTCCACCTCTCTGAGCCTCAGCTGTAAAGAGGGGTAGTAATACAAATTCCCTGGATTTTTTTTTTTTTAAATTAAGGCTGGGCACAGTGGCTCACACCTGTAATCTTAGCAATTTGGGAAGCCGAGGCAGGTGGATCACGAGGTCAGGAGTTCAAGACCAGCCTGGCCAAGATAGTGAAACCTCATCTCTACTAAAAAATTTAAAAAATTAGATGGGCGTGGTGGCAGGCGCCTGCAGTCCCAGCTACTCAGGAGGCTGAGGCAGGAGAATTGCTTGAATCTGGGAGACAGAGGTTGCAGTGAGCCGAGATTGAGCCACTGCACTCCAGTCTGGGTGATGGAGTGAGACTTCATCTCAAAAAAAAAAAAAATTAAATATTGGAATGAATGAAAGAATCTGTAACCAAGCCTGGCTCCCACTTGGTGTTAAATAAATATCCAAGTAAGGAAGGTTTTGAGTGAAGGAATGAGAGTCTCTGCAAGTTGCTAAAGGTCACCGGGGGCAGAAGGGACCTTGGACAGGTCTGGGGACTCTGGGCCGGTGCTTCCTGCTCCCCACAGTGACACTGTTTCTTACACACCTTTTCTCCACACAGTATTTGACCCCCAGCCCCATGAAAGATGTGCTTGGTTCCCCCAGGATGCGGGTGGGCTTGGGGGAGATCCGGGAACCTGTTTTCTGCTATTGGGCTGAGTCTGGGGAGAGAGGTGGCCTGGGAGGGCCTGACATGTATCCTTCCATAACCTCAGATATCTGATCATTGGTCATTTCACCCCTGGGCTTCCTGGGGCCCAGCAGAGGACTAACAAGTGACACAAAGAGGTGTCACAGCCCTGGGTGGACTGCGTCGATTCGAAGCACCATGCACCAGTCAGCAGCTTCCAGGAAGGCTGTGCTGAGCTGAGCTTTTGATACCCTTGGCCAGAGGAAAGCCAGAAACTCCAGTGGCCCTCCTGCCAGTGGGGCCTAGTGGAGCGTTTATACCTGGCTGTGCCACCACTCACACGCTCACTTACTGAAACTTGTTATATGATGGATGTGAGACACAGTGTACAAACAGCAAATAGATGATGTTCTCCACTATAAATCCCGTATGTCCAATTGACTCTCACAAAATGCTTTACTGGCATCTGCCTAACCTTTCCATCTGTAGCCAACTTAAGTCTGCAGGTGATGGATATGTGTAATTCTGACATGAATGTAGACTGATATTACCATGTTAATGAGTATTTTATATAGATTTTATATATGTGTGTGTGTGTGTGTGTATTTTTTTTCTTTTTTTTTGAGATGGAGTCTCACTGTGTCACCCAGGCTGGAGTACAGGGGCACAATCTTGGCTCACTGTAACCTCTGCCTCCCGGGTTCAAGCAGTTCTCCTGCCTCAGCCTCCCAAGATTACAGGCAAGCGCTACCATGCCTGGTTAATTTTTGTATTTTTAGTAGAGATGGGGTTTCACCATGTTGGCCAGGCTGGTCTTGAACTCCTGACCTCAGGTGATCCACCTACCTTGGCCTCCCAAAGTGCTGGGATTATAGGCGTGAGCCACTGCACCCGGCCATGAATATTTCATGTTAAGAGAACTTCATTGATCAGTGTGACACGAGTAATTTCTTTGCTGTATCCTAGAACAGTTTTCAAACCCTGGAAGGATATTGACTCAGTTTTCTTTTGTGCTGTTTTCACAGTGTCATGCCTGCAGAACACACGTTTTGAAGTTTAATATACATTACTTTTTTCCTATTAGTTCCTTAAGTCTAGACTACAAAACAATGAATCAAGCCATGATTTGTAGCATGTGCCAATTTCTGTGGTGTAAATATACCTATCTGTGGCTGATCTCAAGCTGCTGATGTGACATCCTTGAATGCGGAATTGGGAAGAAGATACACTGTAGCCACCGTCTTTAGGGTGTTTCTACCAGTGGATACGATAAGAGCATATATAATCATAAAACAGAAAAATAACTAGGAAGTGATGAATTTCAAGTATTTCTTACATCTGTTGAATATAATTCATTGAATTCTAAGCTTGTAATTCAACTTTACAAAATGGCCTATGTTGGACAACCCGCTCCCCACATTTCGGTAATCCAGGAGTTGGCTCTTATGGACCGGTACAGGTCAGCTGGAGTGCTGGTTCTGGTGGAGGGGCAGGAGGCTCCCTTCCCCTGGGCTCCCTGGCCAGTCCCCACATGCAGCCCCAGTGGCCTGTACAGCTCCACCCCACTTTCATGGGTGTTCTTTTTCTTAGATGCCAAAAGCAGAAACTCCCCGAGATCAAACCTGAAATTCCGCTTTGACAAGCTCAGCCATGCCAGCTCCGGTGCGGTAAGGATGCTGTGAATGCCTCCCACACTCCACATAGAAGGCAGCCGCCCTTCTGTAGGCCAGAGGAAGAGGGTTCAGACACATCAGAGGGGGCTCCCCATAGTGGGCAGGGGAAGTTCTGGGGAGGTCTGGCCCCAGCAGGCACAGGCGTCCCGGCCACCTTTGCCACAACTGCTGAATTAGAGCTTCACCTCTGCACACGGCCAGGCCCACATGTGAGGTGTGAAATGCTGGTCCCTTTCTGAGCTCACCAGACTGTCAGGAGCTGAGTGCAGAGATGCTGCCGTGGAAGGGGACTGTGTTGTCTGGTTACTGAAACTCCTGTATGGGTTTTTGTTGAAACAGGGTCACTAATGTGAAGCAGGAGTCCTTTGCCTGTCCAAGGTGGGTTGAGTGAATGTTTGTCCCTCTGTGGTCATGAGTCGGGAGATGTGTTCCTTTTAGATCAGGGTTCAAGTGGCCTGTAGCCTCAGAATGGCCAAAGATGCTGCCAGCTGGGGAGGTCCAAAACGCCGCCTCACCCCTGAAGACCTGTGACAGGGAAAGAGGGGCAGGTGGCCTGTGTGGAGATGGGAAGGGGGTTCCCAGTAATGCTGGACCAGATGTACTAGCTAGGTCTCCCTTCCACTGATGGAGTCTGGTTTCTACAGGCAGAAGGGGAGTAGCCATGCCTGCTTCTGCCCCTGGAGGGAGGAATTCCTGGGAGTGCTCCCTGGCATCCCTGCCCTCAGGCAGCTGTCCCCTCCTTGTGTCTTTGGCGGAGGCCCTGGGCTGGGCGTGCTCTCCTCCTCGCCAGGAGATGCCCCTGGCAGTCAGCACTGTGAGGAACCGCCCCAGGAGGCCTCTGCTCCTGCCTGCTTTGAGGGGGCTTGTGGTTTCAGCAGAGCGGCCATGGGTCAGCTCCCTACCATCACGGCCTGGCTGCCTGCTGGGGAAGTCCCCAGAGGCCCATCTGAGCCCCAGCCCTCTCCCCACATGGAGCTCCAGGGGTAGGAGTCAGTGCTGGAGCTGAGGGGAGGGGCATGGCCGAACCTACTTTATGTTCAAACTGATTTATGAAAAGCAGAAGAAAAATGGGCATGTGGACCTTCCCTCTGCCTCCATCATGCACTTCAGATGCCACTGCCCCCCAAAGCCATGGTGAGGCATGGCTTCTTGGCCGTGAAAGGTGGGGCCCCTGATAAACGGACCCTCCTGGTCCTAAGGTCTCCACTGAGCTGCAGTCACGGGCAGGCGCGTTCCCCACCCCTTCCTCCCAATGTCTGCACTGTCCCTTCCTTCCTGTATGGAATGTTGGCTCATCGTCCCCCTCTCCTTGTCTCCTCAGGGAAGCCCTGTTCTGCCTGGAGAAGGCTCCTGTTCCAGCAGTTCAGGAGTGCCGAACACGACACCCACAGCCCCAGGCCCGCCGCCCCACCGGCCACCTGCCCACAGACCGGCCGTCGGTCCGGGTGTCCCAGGTGGTCATAGCCCTGCCCGCGCCACCACCGAAATGCCCTCTAAGTACCTTTGGATGAGGCCTCCTTCCACAGGTTCCTCCTTCCTGACCTCCCAGTGTGATGTCCGAGTCCTTTGTCATCTTGTTCAGCCTGGAGAGGAAAAGAGTTGGGCAGGGTGGGGGGTGTGGGGGGAGCTCGGTAGTGACTGGGAGCTGATCCACCTCAGAGACCGAGTTCGGGGTGGGGGTAGAGCCCGGCGAGGGCCTTGGCCACAGGGCAGTGCCTTCCTGGACGGAGTGGGCTTTACCACCAGGAACGCTCTTGGTGGTGGTGGCGTCATGCTCCCAGGAGCCAAGACTCGGAGCGTCCTTGAGGCCACCCTGATAAAAGTCGGCACTATTGCCCCTGTATCTCTGGATCTCCAAAATGTCCATCTTTGCTTCTGTGCTGAGCGTCTTTCCCATTTGCTGTGTAGGCCCGGGGCTGCCTCCCCAGCTGCCAGGGTACAGTAAGCAGGGCTCCAGCCAGTTCAAGCTCAAGAGACAGCTGGATGGGCCGGGGCCACGCTGCACGCTTCCCGGATGGTGGTGGGCACTTTGTGTCCTGCCCAGCTTCTCACAGGCCCCTGATTATGGCTACTGTGGGGGAAGCCTGAGGCAGTCTCTTCCCCTTGAGTAGATATTTATTCCACAAAGGGGCGGGAGGCCAGGAGGGAGAAGGAATTCAGGGAGAGCGAAGGAGCCATGCTGGGAGGCTGCTGTGTTGGTTGAGAGCCAGGCCGAGGCCCAGGTCTCTGCTGGCAGGGGACGTTCCAGGAAGACCAGTCATTTCCCCTCCCCACTTACACGAGGGGAGAGTGAGGTAGGGAAGGCTTGCGGGTTCTGATTGGGTCCATGTAGGGGGAAGGGGCCTAGTGTCCCTCAGCCGCATATGCCCCTGGAGTCTTGGGACGCCCAACATGGCCTTGGGGCCTTTTCAAGCTACTGTGACCTTCACCGACTGCATCTGGGGCTCAACCCGCAATCCTATTCCCCTCTCTAGCTGGGGTCAGAGGCAGCTGTCACATCTGAAAGGTTCCTGCACCCTGGGCCCCATCTGGACATGGTTCAGACCCCATGACCCACATGCTCAGCAGAGCTCCCTTGCTGGGGCAGCCAGCTCACCCCCAGGACATCTCCCCGGCTTCTTCCTTCTGAGCCTGCAGGCCCTGGACTTCTCTGCTGGTGGGCCTGGGTTGGGGTTAAGGTGGGCATCCTCCAGGTAAAGCAAGCCTGAAGAGCGGCTTTCAGTGCAGACGGGCTGTGGAGGGATGCTGGCTGGCCCTTGCTGCCTGCTGCCTCCTGGGAGGGCTTTGTCCCTGCCTCTGAGCTGGTAAGCAGGATGGCTGGGTGGCCCCAGAGAAGCACAGACCTGAGATGGAGCCTCTACCTCTGGTTTGCTTTTGGAGTGCTCTGAGCAGGACCCCAAAGGCCCCTTCCCTCTGGTCCTACTGTCTCTAGAAGCTCCATCTGTGGCTCCATCCCAGGCTGCCGGTGCTCAGAGGGAGGAGGAGAATGGGGATTGGCCCAGTCTCCCCTCCCTCCTCTGGCCCCTGGGGCAGGCAGCTCAGGTTCCTGGGGGTCTGCTTCCCCCATGCTCCCCTACATCTGCTCTGATCAAAAATGTCTTTTATGCTGCGCCCAGTCTTGGGGCTCGGAGATTTGCTCAGACCTCACTGGCTCTTGCGACGAGGCTCATTTAGATGGTGCTCAGGATGGTATTTGAGGGATTTCCACTGTGATGTCCACGAGGGGGTGTTGTCCAGGACATGTCTCTGGCTCTGGGAACTGCCTGACCCACTGAAGAAACTGCTTTCCAGGCACTGCGGGCCCAGCCATATGCCTCCAGCTCAGTTGATGCTTAAAACAGGTGCAGAAAAGCTAGAGATAGAAGGTCTTAATGGGAGTTTCTGTCTGTGCCAATGAATGTAAAAGTTTCTTGAAAAATAGTCAGTGGTTCAGCTTTGTCAGCATTATCTCAACACCCAAGCCTCTGGCTCCTTTTAGTACCTCAGCCAGCAATGTCACTGTCCAGATGAGAAATTTTAGCCCAAGTGAGGGGAACGACATGCTTGAGGTCACACAGCTGGCTGGTGGCAAAGCTGGGATTAGAACCCTCAACCCAGGATCCCTTCCTCTGCATGACCTAGGTGCTTGGTTGAATATGTGGCTGCGTTTCCTGGGGCCCTGGGTTTTGGGGAAGACAGTTAGCTGGTGATTTGGCCCTGGCGTGCAGCTGATCAGTCAAGGATGCTTGTGAGGCCTCTCTTTCTGCTTGTTTTCATCAGGAGGGAGAGTCTTGGATTTTCCAGTGAGGACCCTCAGGCTTTGGATGGAAGGAAATGAGGAGGAAAGGTGATTGGGTGACGTTCCTCGGTGGGATTGGTTCTTCAGCTCCAGTGTGTAATGAGGGTAGAAGCCAGGGAGAAGATGCTGCCTACCAGCCTCCAGCCTCCCTTTTCCTGAATTAGGAGGAAAAGTGGTCCAAGAAAACTCTATTTCTCCACAAAGGTGGTCAATAAAAACCTGGGTGAGCGCCTATCTCACTTTCCTCCCAGACCCTTGGAGGTGCCAACGCAAACACTACCTTTCTCATTGGTTTCTAAGTCAGTAAAGACAGCTCTGTTTTGAGTAGTCAGGGGTTCGAGTAGATCTCATGGCTACAGGCAGCCAGCAGGGACCAGGCCAGCCAGCCATGCTCAGGACCCCTCGGCTCCCCCCAGTCTCCAGCTATCCGTCATCAAGGCAAGGGAAGGCCAGTAATTTGCCAAAGCTGATCCTGCGGCCTGGCGGGGCTGGCTGGGGTATTCTTTTACCAAGCTCTGTTTTACCACCAGCCCCTGTCCACCCCGATCCCATGTCTCCCTCCCTTCAGCTGGGCCATGTGCTCCTTTGGGAGGAAGACCAGCGCCACCAGGGCCCACAGCAGCAGAGCCCTGCCGAGTAAGAGGCTGTGGGGCCGTGGCTCTGTCCTGCGCCTTACTGGCTCTGGAGAGGGGGGCATTTGTCTGGAAGACTGGAATTGAGTTGCCATTGTCTTTGATTTTGTGACGTTTCTGCTTGGACTCGTAAATCCCTCTTCCTGCCCTTTAGCATGTGTGCGGCTCCTCCTTGTCGTGAGTGCTCCCCTTGGATGCTGCAGCTCGGGGCGCGCTGATGTGTGAGCGTGCAGATTCCCCTGTGTGAAGAACCTTAGGTAGAACCTCAGGACGGTGGCTTGGAAGAGATGCTCCACGGGACGATGACTTTCCTTTCTTTCCTCTTAGTGAGCAGGTGATTCTAGACCCCAACTGCCTATGTCATGTAAATAATGTACATTTAATTTATTGCTATGGTAGCACATTGTATTTGTTAATGTACAAAACAAATTCTAAAAGGTTGACAGATGTATATTTTGTTGCTTAAATGTGTCTTTGCAGAAATTGACAATAAATAACATATTTTGTGTCCATCAGTGTTCAAACTTCTTTGCATGGGGTCCTGGGCTCGGGCAGCACTTTTCAGTTCACTGGAAGTTGCGTATTCTCTGGCCTATTGGTGTATTACTTTGGCCTGGAATGTGTTTTTGAACATTTAAGTTGTTGAGGTTTAAAATATTGACAATAATTACAAAAGTGGGTGGGCATGGTGGCTCCCACCCATAATCCTAACAGTTTGGGAGGCTGAGGCAGGAGGATCTCTTGAGCCTAAGGGTTTGAGACCAGCCTTGGCAACATAGTGAGGCTACATGTGTACCCCTACTTCCCCCACAAAGACAAAAAAAATCCTAAAAAATTAGCTGGGCAGGTGGCGTGCACTTGTGTTCCCAGCTACTCAGGAGGCTGAGACTGGAGGATCGCTTGAGCCTGGGAAGCCAAGGCTGCGGTGATCTGTGATTGCACCAGTGCACTCCAGCCTGGGTGACAGAATGAGACTATGTTTCAAAACAACAGCAGTAACCAAAAGGTCGGGTGCCGGGCTCCCACCTGTCATCCCAGCACTGTGGGAGGCTGAGGCGGGTGGATCACTTGAGGTCAGGCTTTCAAGACCATCCTGGCCAACACGGTGAAACACTGTCTCTACTAAAACCACAAAATTTAGCTGGGTGTGGTGGTGGTTGCCTATAATCCCCGCTGCTCAGAAGGCTGAGGCAGGAGAATCTTTTGAACTCTGGAGGTAGGGGTTGCAGTGAGCTGAGATCACGCCACTGCACTCCAGCCTGGGCGACACAGAGCTGGGGTCTCAAAAGTCAAATAAACCCTAGAAATTTTACATAAACCTTGAATTCTGCTTCTTTTAAGAAATCAGAAGCTGTATCTCCTCCTCAGGCAGGAGTTGCTCAGAGTTCACTGGCGTCTTTCCCTGCTGAGTGGGCCCTTGTGTGTCCCAGTCTCCACCGTTCCCTGTTCTTACCGGAACATTTCACTCATTCCTGTTGCCTGTTGCCCTCTGGCATGGCTGAGTTTGCGAGCCCTGCTCTTCACTGATTGTCTCCATCCTGCAACTCTCTCCCTCTGCTCACTTCTCAGATTCCCAGTTCGCTCCTTCCAGCTTTCTTCGCAGCTGCATGCTCTCTCTTCCTGTCCTCTGACTCCTGAATCGCCAGTTTCGTATACATTGAAAGAAATGTTTAGTAATTTCAACTTTGCACTTCTAGTATTTTGGAGCTAGTAATACCTTTTTCTTCTTTCACGATCGAAGCGTG
>JAPYYA010006063.1:0-10155 GCA_028533165.1 Leontopithecus rosalia
CACTCATTCTCCATCCAGCTTTGTTCCCTTGCTGGTGAGGAGTTTTGGTCCTTTGTAGGAGGTGAGGTGTTTTGGTTTCAGGTGTTTTCCTCCTTTTTGTCCTGGTTTCTTCCCATCTTTGTGGGTTTATCCACCTGTCGTCTGAGTAGTTGCTGACTTTTTGATTGGGTCTCTGAGTGGATGCCCAGATTGTTCATGATGAAGTATTTCTGTTACTGAGTTTTCCTTCTAACAGTCTAGCCCCTCTGCTGTATGACTGCTGAGGTCCAATCCAGGTCCTGCTTATCTGGGGTACACCTGTAGCAGCTGTGGAACAGTGAGGGATGCTACCAGTTTCTTTTTCTGTTATCTTTGTCCCAGAATGATGCCCGTGAAATGTCAGTCTGATCAGTCCTTTTTGAGGTGACTCTTTGGATATACAGGGGTCAGGGAGCTGCTTGAGTAGACGGTCTTTACTTTATAGGCGCTCAAGTGCTGAGCTGTGAGCTCTGGTGTTCATTCAGAGCTGTTAGGCAGGTAGGTTTAAGTCTGCTGCAGCAGAACTCATAAAACCCCTTTTTTCCTCAGATGCTCTGTCTCGGGGAGTTACGGCTTTCTTTATGAGTATCCATTGCACTCTCCTGCCCAGCTAGGAGGAAGTCTAGTCACTATTTGCCTGCTGAGGCTCAGTCCTGCTGCTGTGCGGTCCGTCCTGCTGCTGTGCGATTCGTCCTGCTGCTGTGGGGTCCCCCCTGTTGCCGTGGGGTCCGCCCTGTTGCCGTGGGCTCTGCCCTGCTGCCGTGGGCTCTGCCCGGCTGTCGTGGGCTCCGCCCTGTTGCCGTGGGCTCTGCCCTGCTGCCGTGAGCTCCGCCCGGCTGTCGTGGGCTCCGCCCTGTTGCCGTGGGCTCTGCCCTGTTGCCGTGGGCTCCGCCTTGCTGCCGAGTGTAATTCCCTGTAGTCCTGTTTATATGGGTGCCTCTGTATTGGCAGAGTCTCTCTGTTATGGCGGGTTGCTTCGGCAACGGCAGGCTGCATCAGCAATGGGAGTGTACCTCAGTAGGGGTGCAATGCCTCGGTAATGGGGAATGGCCCTCCCCCACCGAGCTGCACCATCCTGGGTTCAGCTGTGCCCACAGTGAAACTCTCAACCCCGAGCGTATTGAATCGCCATTTTGTTTGTCCCTGTAGGGGTGGGATGTGCCAAGCCTGATCACCTGGCTCCCTGCCTCAGAGCCCTTTTTTTTTTTAAGTTGAATGGTTGACTGTCTCCCAGGTGTTTCAGTCACCTGCTGATAGGGCACCAGGATCTGTGTGATTTCCCGTGAAGCGACCCACTACGCCGGCTCAAACATCACTTCCCGGGAGTCTCCTGGTCTGGCTCACTGTCCAAGTCCCGTTTAATCAGATGGATATGCTAATGTGCCCTCCCAAATCTCAGATTGCCAGTTTAACAGGGCACCCAGACCAGTGCGTTTTGTGCGGAGTGCCGCTACGCTGAGGTACTGGCTGAAATGGCCATGCCAGCCGAAACAGCTGCACTGGCATCCTGTGTCTCTCCTACACCTGGGAATTTCCCCATTCTGTGGGCAACAAAGATCCGTCTGGAAATGCGGCTTGGACTTACCCTCTGTGCCTTTACTGAGAGCTGCAATCCTGAGTTGCTCCTACTGCGCCATCTTCCCGCTGCAACAACATAAATTTATTATTGGAAAGTGGGAAGTCTGAAAGGGGTCTCACTGGGTTGAAACTGAAGTGTTGGTGAGGCTGCTGTGTTCCTTCTTGAGGCTCTAAAGGGGAGTGTGTTTCCTTTCCCTTTTCACCTTCTAGAGGCTGGGTTGGCTTATGGGATCCTTCCATCTTCAAGCCAGCAATGCCAGGATGAGTCTTTCTTATATAACACCACTCTCACGGTCCCTCTCCTGTCTCCCTCTTCCACATTTAAGGACCTTGTGATTACATCTGGCTCACCCAGATAATCCAGGATCACTTTCTTAAATTTGGTTGATTAGCAAAAATTTTGTCTACTACCTTCATTCCTCTTTGCCATTTGATGGTAACATATTCATAGGCTCCAGGAATTAGAACTTGGCCTATGCTTGTGGGATCATTATTTTGCCTAACATACATATGTTTCATGACATACTCAGAGTCTCTGCATTACCATTCAGGCTCTCTCATTGTCTCTATACAAAAAGTGAGCAAAGAATTCTCTCAATAAAGATTGTTGATACTATTTTAAATCATCGTTTTCATAATTTCCATGCATATACATATTCTAGGTATCTCATTACTCAGAATCTCAATGATCACTGATTTTCATCCAACTCTTTTTTATTTCATTTTGTTTTTGTTTTGGAGACAGGGTCTACCTCTGTTGCCCAAGCTGGCGTGCAGTGGCATGATCTTGGCTCACTGCAACCTCCACCTTCTGTATTCAAGAGATTCTCCTGCTTCAGTCTCCCAAGTAGCTGGGACTACAGGTGCTCACCACCACACCTGGCTAATTTTTTGTATTTTAGTAGAGACAAGGTTTCATCATGTTGCCCAGGGTGGTCTCGAACTCCTGAGCTCAGGAGATCCACCCACCTTGGCCTCTCAAAATGTTGAATGCAATTTTTGGTGTAGCAAATTTTATGTAGCATAAAATAATTCAATTTTGCTTTTCAGTTATTGATTGAGATAATGCAGCCTTAAAAATATCTGCAAAATAAGCCAAATTTGTGAACTAATATTTTTGTTATGGTTTTGATCAGGGTTTTGCTGTAAGAAATATAATTTATTATAACTAGCTTAAAAAATTATTACAGGGTATTAAATGACCTAAACACTATTGGAAAAACTGAAGGAGCAGGCTAGATGAGGTGGCTCACACCTGTAATCCCAGCACTTTGGGTGGTCGAGGTAGGAGGATTGCTTGAGTCCAGGAGTTCAAGACCAACCTGCACAAGATTGTGAGACTCCATCTCTACAAAAAAATAAAACGCTATCCAGGCATGGTGCCATGCTTCTGTAGTCCCAGCTACTTAAGAGGCTGAGGTTGGATGACTGCTTGAGCCCAGGAGGTTGAGACTGCAGTGAGCAATGATGGCGCCACTGCACTCCATCTGGGATGACAGAGCAAGACCCCATCTCAGAACAAAACAAAACTAAACTAAATTGAAGAAACAAAAATTTTGGGACAAACTTTAAGGACTATGGCTTAGAGATGGACCATCAAAAGAAGCAGGAATCAAGAAAAGGAAGAGATAGAACCAACAAAATTGTTATGATGATAATAATGGAAATTAGTAGAGTAAAAAATTATATTTAATCTTGAGGGGTAAGAACATGAGAGAGGAGAAAACTAAAGCTTTATTTATTTGTTTGTTTATATTATTTTGTTTTTTTGTTTATGTATTTACTTAGCTACCTACTTATATAGTTACAAAAGTGGTAATCTTATGTTTATTTCTTCTATTCAGTGTAAAACTTCAAAGAATACAGAATTATATAAAGTATCTTCCTGTCAGTTACACCAGAGACATCCTCGCTTAACATCCAGAGACAACCTCTCTTAATTTGTTAGCAATCTTTTAGACTTCTTAATGTATAAACACACATATAAGCAAATTTGTTAGATTTTTGCTAAACAAATAGGTACATACTACACATTCTATTTACAATTTCTTTTTGCACTTAACAGATCATGGATGTTGCAATGCACTTTTAAAATATTTATATGCTTTTGCACGCTTGCTTTATATTTTCTTGGAATAAATTCCTTTAAATTGAATTTCTAGGTTAAATGTGAACACTCAAAATTTCATCGATACAAAGGTTGTACCAATGTGTACACCTACCAACATGGAGCCAATGTTAAGTTACATCAGCCATGCCAGTTTTATAGGTGAAAAAGGACAATTCTGGAGATCGATCTGCAGCATTTTTGTAATGTTTTGTTGGCTTTGGTACCAGGTGTTCACAGCTTTCTAAAATAAACTAAGACATTCTCCTTCCTTCCCTATTCTTTGGAACAGTTGAAACAAGAGAGAAACTCCTAGAAAAGACTGGTAGTATTCACTGGGAAACTCCTGGACTGGTGTTTTGCTGGGAATGGAAGTAGTAGGTGTTTGACAAACTTTTTCATTTGTCTATTGTAATTGGTTTGTTTGGATATTCAATTTTTCTATTAAATTGTTCGTTTTATATAAATGTTCAGATTTATCAGCATAAAACTATAAACATTCTTACAACAAAAATTCTGTTGTGCCTATCATCACACTCCCCTTCCACGTCTATCATTGTGTATTTGTGGTTTCTCATAATCAGACGTATAAAAAGTTTCTCAGTTTCATTGTGCTTCAAACTAACAACTCCTGATTTTACATTGAAGCCTATTTTTGTTTTCCTAATAGATTAGATTCTGCTTTTATCCTTTCATTAATTCTTAATTTCTCCTTCATATTATTTTATTGTTTGTTCTACCTTCTTTCAAATATTTCAACATTTCATGTTTATCAATAAATGCTTTTAACTTTATGGATTTCCCCTGAATATACTGATATCTTTTACTGTATATTTTCATTTGTTAATATCTAAATTATCTATAATTTCAGTTTTGATTTCCTCTTTGACTTAAATTTGCATGACTAATTTCAAGTAATGTAATTCGGTGGGAAGGAATTTCCCTTTTGTTATTGATTTCCTGTTTCATTTCACTGTAGTCAGAAAATGTGACGGTAAAAAAGGTATAATTTTTACCTTTTCAAATATCTGTTTGACAACGATATATATTTTCAAGCTTACTAGGCATATATATAATTCAGACTTTCTTTATCTTAGTTATTTTGCTCTATGTATTCTATAAATCCAGAGGAAGATTTACGAAAATTTCCATTCTAATTATGATTTTGTCAAATTTTCTATGTATTTCTAACAATTTTTACTTTAATTGTTTTGGCCATAAGTATTCATGAACATTATAACATCTTCATGGGCTATACTTTTGTCAACATGAAATATCCTTTTTGGCCAGGTACTGTGGCTCATGCCTGTAATCCCAGCACTTTGGGAGGCCGATGGGTGGGATTACCTGGGGTCAGGAGTTCAAGACTAGCCTGGCCAACATGGCAAAACCCCACCTCTACTAAAAATCCGAAAATTAGCCAGGTGTAGTGGCAAACACCTGTAGTCCCAGCTACTCGGGAGGTTGAGGTACCAGAGTCACTTGAACCTAGGAGGCAGAGGTTGCAGTGAGCTGAGATTGTGCCACTGCACTCCAGACTTGGAGACAGAGTGAGAAACAGTCTCAAAGATAAAAAAGAAAAGAAAAGAAAAGAAAGAAATATCCCTTCTTATTGTAGCTTTTTGCCTTAGATGCTGTCTTGTCTGATATTAATTTTACCATCTTTGTTTTTTGCAGGGGAGGCTTCTTTGCTATATTTGTCTAGTCCTTTGTTTTTATGTTTTTATTTTTGTTTAAATATTTCTTGTTAACAACACACCTAGTCTTGTTCTTTAGAGAAATCATTTGAAAGTCACTAATGGGAACTTTATCGTATTGACGTTTACCATGGCCACTGTGTTTCCATCACATTTTAAGTTCCTGTGTGGGGATCTCCCAGCATGCAGGGATCCTTTGTCTGACTGGAGAGACAAGTAACGAATGCAGATGATTTGAGCTCCTAGAATATTGGCCTTCAGAATTTGTCTACTCCAATCTTCTCTTTGACTTATGAGGAAACAGAAGGATGTCAGATCATGCCATTTAATGTCAAAAGTTTGAACTAGCAGCTGAATTTGAACATAAGATTGATATCTAACATCATTTCATGAAGATCTTGTTAGGGTCCAATTAAATCAGTTATAAGTCAGTACTGGCTTTCTCCTTTTTGGACAATTTATGGCATTGCTTGGCACTCAATAATGTTTAATGTCATTCCACGTTTAAAAGCACAGTATAGTCTGTTATTTCCCTAGAGTGACCCTGTACTGCTGAAGGCACACAAACAAACATTTTAAAATATACTACTACATTAACATTTTAAAATATATTAAGAATTATATATTTATTTTCATGTACATTAGGGAAAATATGTATTGTCATACACATTAAGGAGTATTATGACTTAGAATAACACTAAGATAAAACGTGGGTCAATCTAAAGAAAAATATTAAAGAAATAGCACAGGTGACAGTATGGAAAATATGAAGGACAAGTTTGGGAAATATTGGTTTCAGGATAAAAACATTTTCGGATTAAGAAAACTGGTTTGATATCCTGGCTCGGCCCTTTGTAAGGATTAGATAAGATGTAAAATGGCTGGCTTAGTAAATCTTCGACCTTATTTTCTCTAACTTATCTTGTTAGAGATAAGTTAGGCCTGTCTCCTTAATTAGATTGTAAAAACCTTCAATGACAGAACAAAATACATGTTGCAAAGCAATAATCACTGTAATATGAGATATGTTCCAGAAGAAAAATGGCCACAGTGAGTCAAGCACAGCGTGGTTATTTCTGAACAGAATCCAGGTTTTATTTTTGCAGACTCATTACAGTCATAAACTGTATTGGCACCAACCTTGAATACAGGTTTAATGATAGTAGGTAAGGTATATAGCAAGGTCAATGGAAATGACCTTTGCTCTCTCCGTGATTAGAATCTAAATTAGTTTCCACACTGGGCTAATTACAGGAACATTTGGCTATTTTTAACTAGATGTATGAATTGGTTAGTTATTTGGGTCTCAGTTTCCTCAACTGCAACACAACTGTTGTGCCGGATAACCTGTGAGGTTTCTGGGCCAGGTACAGTGGCTCACGTCTGTAATCCTGACATTTTGGGAGGTTGAGGCAAGAGGATGGCTTGAGTTGAGGAGTTTGAGACTAGCCTGGGCAATATAGCAAGACCCCATCTCTATAAAAATCGGCTGGGCATGATGGCACATGCCTGTAGTCCTAGATTCTCTGGAGACTAAGAACAAGGATTGCTTGAGCCCAGGGGTTTAAGGCTGCAGCGAGCTATCATCATGCTGCTCCATTCCAGTCTGGGCAACAGAATGAGACTGTTTCTCAAAAACAAAAACAAAAAAACCCTGTAGGTTTTCTGACAATTCCAATGTATTATATAACTCTCCTATTGGATTCCTCTAAGTACTGTTAATTAATTAATACTGTTAATTAATTAACCTATTGATTAATTCATTTATGCAAAGAGATATGTGCACTTACTACTGTTAGAGAAACATGGTACCCGCTGTTCTCTTTTTTTTTTTTGGTACCCACTGTTCTCAAGGAACCTACTTAATAAATGCCTGTTAATCACTTTTTGATCCGACTGAAAAACAACAGGGTTTATTTTAAGAAAATCATTATACCGTGTAACTGTTTGGGGGCAGAAAATAATATTAAACAATTGGCTGTCGCAAACTGACAAAACATTTGCTTCATGAGAAAAATTTTAAATGACATTTTTTTTTCTGAAAATAAAACAAAGCAATCTGAATGAAGTGATTCTGGAAATCCAGTTTGGAAACACCACCACCAGTCCACACCTGGGTCTGTCCAGCCTGTGCTAAATTCTACAGCAAGAGTCAAATGAGAGAGGAGATAATCTTGCAGAACTTTTGGTTAGAGGGGGGAAAAAAGAGGTACTTCCAGTGCCCCCCACCTAAGAGCTCACCGAGCAATTCTGTGCAAATTAGGAAAAAGAGCCTCCTCCAAGCCGACAAATTACAAAATGGTGCCCCATCAGGGCAACCAATTAGATAAAGAAACCAGACTGCCCTAACAAGGGTATGTCTTGTCAAGGGGTCACCGGCTGATTTCAGCCCCACTCACCCCCTTCTGTCGTGTGGCTTTGTGCAGAGCCAGGCTACAGACCTGTGCAGCAGCCTGGCTTACAGGGAACAATTGAATAAGAGTTCTAAACACACTGAGGAGATACTCATGTGGCTTAAACTCTGACCCTGTGAAAAAGTAGTTTTAAAGATTTCTAACTCTACCAGTCTTTTCAAACTGAGCAATGTTCTTAGTCCAAGAAGGAAGTTTCCTCACAGTGCCCGAAAAAACATGGTTTTAGAAAGAAACTGCCTATTCACATTAGGCCTTTGTCCAGAGATTACTGCCATTTCAGCAACAAGACACCCAGTCAGTGTGAGGGTTAAATGTTTTAAAATTCTCTTCCACCGAAGGCTGGATCTTGTTGCCTAGTGACTGTTGCATTGCTTGCTGCTGTCACTCACCTTGTCTCCGGAGTTATCCTACTCTCAGAAGGAAGGTTATGATTGGACAAAGGTGACATCATAGCAAATAAAAGAATGGCATCTCTTTGTCAAGACAGCACCAATAAGACGACTCAAGAGTTGGTAGCAAAGCGTTTCAGTTCCTTTGTTTCTTTTCTTTAACATAGAGATAATAAATTTGATGAAACATTTTCTCCATTTCTTGCAGAACCAATATTGCAGGTATTAGTAGTGGATTTTTGCCCATAAAAATGTTTTTGACAGCATATGGATTGTCTTCACATCCATTTAATCAATCCTAGCCCAGCCAAAGCCATTCCCTGCCAAGCACTTGGTCGGCACTCGAGAAGCTGAATAGATTACAGGCAGAAAATGACTAGCCGGCAGCTCATTATCACACCATTGGTTACAGAGTGGAATTTCACACAAGGCAGGTTCTTCTTGGTGCTTATCTGAGAAGTACCTAAAGTGGTTCCAAAGCATCAATTTCAAGGACAGCCTTATAATAAGACTTCAGAGTACATACATGAGGCATTGAAAGAGTAAAAAATTAAAATCGATTAACATTAAAAACATACCTACTTTTAAAATCAAGCAGTTGGAGAAATCTCACACATTTTTAGATAATAAACAAACATAAGTTCTTTGATTACTTTTGAATCGACTTCACACATTTTGCAGTGCTTTGAAAATCAAGCCTGAGATTTTCATTTTTAAATTTCATTTTTAAATTTTTATTATGTACTCTTGAATATGTCAGCCATTGAAGATATGGGCTATGCAATTGTAGTGTTGGTCGCAGGTTCATTATTGTCAAGCTACTATTTTAAATCATCTGTTAAATGCTTTCTTTTCTTGGTAAATATTCAGTATACAGTATAGCCACAACTGCTATAATCGAATAATTGCTTCCAATTAATGCTCTATTTCAAAAGCTGCAACTCCATATAAAGCTTATAGTTGAGTCGTAACAAAAGCAACCTCCAAGGGAAACAGAAGAGAGTGAGACTTCCTTTCTGCAATTCTACTAGAAAGTAATGAGAGAGAGAAAGAGAGAGAGAGAGAGAGAGAGAGAGAGAGAGAGAGAGAGAGAGAGAGAGGAGAGAAGAGAGAGAGGGTACTAATGAATTATATATGGCCATGCTTTTACCTCCACTGATAAAGAGCCTGCGGTATGCAGTTGTCAGTTGTAATGTATAAGTAGTAGTATGTCAGTTGAAATATATAAGTACACCATTGCCTCTTCCAACAGCTGGCTCAAAGCATTTAAACATTGTAATTTCTCATTTGAATAATCAATGATTGTTCTTAAAGTGAATTAAAGCTGACCATACATTTCCAGGGAAAATTTATTTAAAAGAAGGGAAAGGTAGTATTTACACAGAATCAAATTGCAAGGAAACACAGAATTATACTCAAATACCTTCATATATATATATATATATATATATATATATATATATATATTTGTTTATTACATTTTAGGTTTTGGGGTACATGTGCAGAACTTGCAAGATAGTTGCATAGGTACACACATGGCAGTGTGTTTTGCTGCCTTCTTCCCCTTCACCCACATTTGGAATTTCTCCCCAGGCTATCCCTTCCCCGTACCCCACCTGCGCTGTCCCTCCCCTATTCCCCCCAGTAGACCCCAGTGTGTAGTACTCCCTTCCCTGTGTCCATGTGTTCTCATTTTTCATCACCCACCTATGAGCGAGAATATGCGGTATGTCATTTTCTGTTCTTGTATCAGTTTGCTGAGAATGATGTTCTCCAGATTCATCCATGTCCCTACAAAGGACACGAACTCATTGTTTCTGATTGCTGCATAGTATTCCATGGTGTATATGTGCCACATTTTCCCAGTCCAGTCTATCATGGATGGGCATTTGGGTTGGTTCCAGGTCTTTGCTATTGTAAACAGTGCTGCAATGAACATTCGTGTGCATGTG
>JAPYYA010006064.1:0-10154 GCA_028533165.1 Leontopithecus rosalia
GTACCTCAAGTCCGTGTGTATTTGATTTCTAAAACACAGCCTCAATATCGAAAAATAAATACATAAATGAAAACAAAACACGGAACTTCTTGCCTGTCATTTTCACGCTGCGGCCACCCCCTTATTCCGTTTGGCTTCCTGATTATAGTGTACGTGATTCCGAAGCGAGTGCCTACCATGTCTGCCTCAGATTTCTTATTTTGCGCTGTTTTTATGTTTTATATAGGGAGTGTGTTAGGTCGTGTCATTGGAGGACCCTGTGGAAAATGTGAATTCACGATCCGTCCTCCTCGGCATTCCAAAGTGCTGTGGTTACAGGGTGGAGCCGCAGAGGCAAACCCACATTTTGTTTTCGTTTCAGAGACGGGGTTTCATTATTTTGATTGATGCGGGCTCAAACTCACAACCTCGCCTGTTCCACCCTAACTGGTGTTCAGAATTCCTTGATGAAAAGCTCAAGTGAGCCACCACGCCTGGCCAGCCGACTTTATTACTAAAAAACAAATTAGGGAGACTGGGCCAGCCTCTGTGGCTCACACTAGCAATCCTTGCCCTTTGGGAGGCCTAGGTGAGCGGGACAACTGAGATCGCGGGTTACAAATCAGCCTGCGCATCCCATTAAAAACTCGCCACACTTAAAACAGAAGAAGAAAAAGAAAAGAAAAGAAATCAGCGGGGGGGGAGCAGGGGAGGGATGGCATGGGGAGAAATGCCAAATATGGGTGAGGGGCAGAAGGCAGCAAAACACACTGCCACGTGTGTACCTATGCAACTATCTTGCATGTTCTGCACATGTACCCCAAAACCTAAAATGCAATAAAAATTAAAAAAAATAATAAAAATAAAAAAAAAGAAATCAGATAGATCAGTGTGCACCATGAAACAAAACGGGGTGCCTGCAGGAGTCCACTTCTAGCCCAGCTTTTCCTTATGACGTACTGTTTCCCTCTTGTCACCCGGGCTGGATTGCAACAGTGTGATCTTTGCTAACTGCCACACCGGCCTTCTGAGTTCAAGCGATTATGCTGCCTGTGCCTTCAATGTAGGTGGGTTTGCATTTGTCCACACCACCACGTCCAGCTAACTTTCTATATTTTTGTAACTCGTACCTCAAATCTATGTGTATTTGATTTCCAAAACACAGCCACAATTTCGAAAAATGCCTACATTAATGAAAACTTAACACTGAATTTCTTGAGTGTCATTTTCACGCTGCAGCCACCCAGGGATTCCATTTGGGTTCTGGATTATAGGCTACCTGATTCCGAAGCGAGTGCATTCCAGGCCTGACTCAGATTTTTTATTTTGCTCTGTTTTTATGTTTTATATAGGGAGCGTGTTGTGTCGTGCCATTGGAGGCCCGTGTCGAACCTGCAACTTCATGATCCATTCTCCTCAGCATTCCAAAATACTGGGATTACAGGAAAGAGCCACCGAGCCCAACCCAAGTTTTGTTTTCCTTTCAGAGGCCGGGTTTCGGGGCCGACCCGTTTTGGTTGGGGCTGTCTCAACCCCAAAACCCCACCTGTTCCACCCTAATTGGTATTCAGATTGCCTATATGAAAGGCTCCCTTCAGCCACTGCACCTGGCCGGCCGACTTTATTATTAAAAAACAAATGATGGAGTCTGGGCCGGGGTCTGTGATACAAACAAGCAATCCTAGCTTTTTGGGGGGCCTAGGTGAGCGGGACAACTGAGATCGCGGGTTACAGTTCAGCCTGCCCATCCCAATAAAAACTCGCCACACTTAAAATAGGAGAAGAAGGAAAAGAAAAGAAAATAAATCAGACAGATCAGTCTGCACCAGTGAAATAAAACGGGGTGTCTGCATGAGTCCACCTCTAGCTCAGCCTTTTCTTATGACGTACTGTTTCCCTTTTCTCACCCGCGCTGGACTGCAACAGTGTGAATGTTGCTTATTGCCACACCGGCCTTCTGGGTTCAAGCGATTGTCATGCCTATGCCTCCAATGTAGCTGGGGTTGCATTTGTCCACACCACCCTGTCAAGCTATCTTTCTATGTTTTTGTAACTCGTACCTTAAGTCTATGTGTATTTGATTTCTAAAACACAGCCACATTATCGAAAAATACATACATAAATAAAAACAGAACACTGAACGTCTTGCGTGTCATTTTCACGCTGTGGCCACCGTGAAATTCCGTACGGCATCCTGATTATAATGTACGTGATTTCGAGGCGAGCACATTTCATACCTGCCTTAGATTTTTTATTTTGCTCTGTTTTTATGTTTTATATAGGGAGCATGCTGCCACGTGCTGTTGGAGGCCCGTGTCTAACCTGAGACTTCATGATCCATACTCCTCGGCATTCCAAAGTGCTGGCATTACAGGGAAGAGCCTCCAAGCCCAACCCAAGTTTTCTTTTCGTTTCAGAGACCGTGCTTCACCATTTTTTGGGGGCGGGATCTAACCAGCAACGTTGAGTGATCTGCCCTAATTGGTATTCAGAGCGCCTGTATGAAAGACTCCTGTGACCCACCGCGCCTGGCCAGCCGAATTTATTGTTAAAAAAGATATCAGGGAGACTGGCCCGGGCTCTGTGACTCCCACCAGCAATTCTAGCACTTTGGGAGGCCTAAGTCAGTGGGTCAACTGTGGTTGCGGGTTCAAGATTAGCCTGCGCATCCCAGGGAAAACTCACCACACTTAAAATAGGAGAAGAAGAGAATGAAAAGAAATCAGACAGATCAGTGTGCACCACTGAAAAGAAACGGTGTGCCTGTGGTACTGCACCCCTAGCCCAGCCTTGCCTTATGACGTACGGTTTCCCTCTTGTCACCTGGGCTGGAGTGCAACAGTGCAATCTTGGCTTATTGCCACACAGGCCTTTTGGGTTCAAGCGATTGTCCTGCCTATGCCTTCAATGTAGCTGTGGTTGAATGTGTCCAAACCACCACATACAGCTAACTTTCTATATTTTTGTAACTCGTACCTCAAGTCCGTGTGTATTTGATTTCTAAAACACAGCCTCAATATCAAAAAATACATACATAAATGAAAACAAATGCCTGTTATTTTCACGCTGCGACCACTCCCTTATTCCGTATGGCTTCCTGATTATAGTGTACGTGATTCGAAGCGAGTGCCTACCATGCCTGCCTCAGATTTCTGATTTTGCGCTGTTTCTATGTTTTGTATAGGGAGTGTGTTAGGTCGTGTCATTGGAGGACCCTGTGGAAAATGTGACTTCCCGATCCGTCCTCCTTTATTTAGGGAGCCTGTTGCATCGTGCCTTTGCAGGCCCACATCGAACTTGTGACTTCACAATCATCCTACTCGGCATTCCAAAGTGTTTGGGTTACAAGGGGGAGCCGCCGAGCCAAACCCAAGCTTTGTTCTCATTTCAGAGACCGGGTTTCACCATTTCATTTGAGGTGGGATCTAACCCACAACCTCGAGTGATCTGCCGTAATTGGCAGTCAGATTGCATGGATTTAAAGATCCCGTGAGCCATCGGGTCCAGCCGGCCTACATTATTATTAAAAAACAAATCAGGGAGACTGGGCCAAGCTCTGTAACTCCCACCAGCCATCCTAACCCTTTGGGAGGCCTAGGTGAGCGGGTCAAATGAGGTCACGGTTTGCATATCAGCCTGTGCATCCCGGTGAAAACTCGCCACACTTAAAATAGAAGAAGAAGAGAAAGAAAAGAAAAAAATCAGACAGATCAGTGTGCACCACTGAAACGAAACGGGGTGCCTGTGCAAATCCACTTCTAGCCCAGCCTTTCCTTATGAAGTACTGTTTCCCTTTTCTCACCCGGGCTGGAGTGCAAGAGTGCGATCTTCGCTTATTGCCACACAGGCCTTCTGGGTTCAAGCGATTGTCCTGCCTATGCCTTCAATGTTGCTGGGGTTGCAGGTGTCCACACCACCACGTACAGCTAACTCTCTACATTTTTGTAACTCGTACCTCAAGTCTATTTGTATTTGATTTCCAAAACACAGGGAAAATTTAGAAAAATACGCATATAAATGAAAACGGACCACTGCACTTCTTGCGTGTCATTTTCATACTGCGGCCACCCTGGGACTCCGTACCGCAACCTGATTATAGTGTACATGATTCCGACGCGAGCACATTCCATGCCTGCCTCAGATTTCTTATTATGCTCTATTTTTATGTTTTATCTAAGGAGCATGTTGTATCATGTCTTTGCATGCCCCTGTTGAACCTGTCACTTCACGATCCGTCCTCCTGGGCATTACAAAGTACTGGGGTTAAAAGTGGAAGCCCCTGAGCCCAAACCAAGTTTTGTTTTTGTTTCAGAAACCGGGCTTCACCATTTTGTTTGGGTCAGGATCTAACCCGCATTCTCGAGTGATCCACCATAATTGGTATTCAGGTTGCATGGATGAAAGGCTCCCGTGAGCCACCGGGCTCAGCCAGCTTACTTTATTATTTAAAAAGAAATCAGGGAGACTGTGCCAGGCTCTGTGATCAAAACAGCAATCCTAGCCCTTTGGGAGGCCTAGATGAGCAGGATCACTTAGGTCACAGGTTCCAGATCAACCTTTGCATCCCAGAGACAACTCGCCACACTTAAAATCGGAGAAAAAGGAAAAGAAAAGAAAAGAGATCACACAGATCAGTGTGCACACCTGAAACGAAATGGGGTGCCTGCGGAACTTTACCCCTTGCCCAGACTTTCCTTATGACGTACAGTTTCCCTTTTTTTATCCGGGCTCGAGTGCAACAATGCGATCTAGGCTTTTTGCCACACCGGCCTCCTGGGTTTAAGCAATTGTCCTGCCAATACCATCAATGTAGCTAGGTTTGCGGGTGTCCACACCACCACGTCCAGCTAACTTTCTATATTGTTGTAAGTCGTACCTCAAGTCTACGTGTATTTGATTTCTAAAACACAGCCACAATTTCCAAAAATACATATGTATATGAAAACGGAACCCTGCACTTCCTGCGTGTCATTTTCAAGCTGGGGCCACCACGGGATTCTGTACGGCATCCTGATTATAGTGTACATGATTCCGAGGCCAGTGCATTCCATGCCTGCCTCAGAATTCTTATTTTGCTCTGTATTTATCTTTTATATAGGGATCGAGTTTCTTCATGCAGTTGGAGGCCCGTGTCGAAGCTGTGACTTCAGAATCCGTCCTCCTTGGAATTCCAAAATGCTGGGCTTACAGGGAAGAGCCACCAATCCCAACCCACACTATGTTTTTGTTTCAGAGACCGGGTTACACCATTTTGTATGGGGCGGGCTCAAATCCAAGACCCTGACTGTTCCACACTAAGCTATTCAGATTGCCTGGATGAAAGGCTCCTGTGAGACACCGCACCTGGCCGGCCGACTATATTACTAAAAGCAAATCAGGGAGACTGGGCCAGGCTCCTTGACACAAACTAGCAGTCCTAGCCCTTTGGGAGGCCTCGGTGAGCGGGTCAACTGAGGTCACGGGTTTCATATCAGCCTGCGCAAACTGGTGAACATTTGCCACACTTAAAATAGGAGAAGAAGAAAAAGTAAAGAAAAGAAATAAGACAGATCATTGTGCACCACTGAAACGAAACAGGGTGAATGCCAGACTCCAAACGTAGCCCAGCCTTTCCTTATGACTTACTGTTTTCCTCTTGTCACCCTAGCTGGAGTGCAATGGTGAGATCTTGGCTAATTGCCACACTGGCCTTCTGGGTTCAAGCGATGGTCCTGCCTATGCCTTCAATGTATCTGTGGTTGCAGGTATCCACACCACCACGTCCAGGTAAGTTTTTATATTTTTGTAACTCCTACCTCAAGTCTATGTGTATTTGATTTCTAAAACTCAGCCACAATTTTGAAAAATACATATATAAATGAAAACGGAACACTGCACTACTTCCGTGACATTTTCACGCTGTGGGCACCCCGATATTTCATAGGGCACCCTGATTATAATGTACGTGATTCTGAAGGGAGCGCATTCCATGCCTGCCACAGATTTCTTATTTTGCTCTGTTGTTATGTTTTATATAAGTACTGTGTTTCCTGGCATCGTTGGAGGCCCTTGTCGAATCTGTGACTTCAGGATCCCTTCTCCTCAGCATTCCAAAGTGCTTGGGTTTCAGGGAAGAGCCTCCAAGCACAACCGAAGTTTTCTTTTCGTTTCAGAACCCGGGTGACACCATTATTTTTAGGGGAGGGCTCAAACCCACAACCCCGCCTGTTCCACGCTTAGCTATTCAGACTGCCTGAATGAAAGTCTGCCATGAGCCACCACACCCAGCAGGTGAACTTTATTATTAAAAAACAAATCAGGGAGACGTGGCCTGGTTCTGTGACACACACCAGGAATCCTAGCCCTTTGGGAGACCTAGGTGAGCGGGTCAACTGAGGTCGAGGTTTAGAGATCAGCCTACGCATCCCGGTCGAAACTCGCCACACTTAAAATAGGCGAAGAAGAAAAAGAAAAGAAATCAGACAGATCAGTGCGCACAAGTGAAAGAAAACGGGGTGCCTGCGGGAGTCCACCTCTAGCCCAGCCTTTCCGTAGGACCTACTGTTTCCCTCTTGTCACCCGCGCTGGATTGAAACAGTGCAATATTGGCTTACTGCCACACCAGCCTTCTGGGTTCAAGCGATTATCCTGCCTGTTTCTTCAATGTAGCTCGGGTTGCATTTGTCCACACCACCACGTCCAGCTAACATTCTATATTTTTGTAACTCGTACCTCATAACTATGTGTATTTGATTTCTAAAACACAGCCACAATTTCGAAAAATACATACATAAAGGAAAACGGAACACTGAACTTTTTGAGTGTCATTTTCACGCTGAGGCCACCCGGGGATTCCATACGAATTCCTGATTATATGTTAAGTGATTCCGAAGCGAGTGCATTCCAGGCCTGCCTCAGAGTTTTTATTTGGCTCTGCTTTTATGTTTTATATAGGGAGCGTGTTGCCTCGTTCCGTTGGAGGCCCGTGTTGAAACTTTAACTTCACGATCTGTTCTACTAGGCATTCCAAAGTTCTCGGGTTACAGGGAAGAGCCGCCGAGCCCAACCCAAGTTTTATTTTCATTTCAGAGACCGAGTTTTACCATTTTGTTTGGGACAGGCTCAAACCCACAACGCCGACTGTTCCACCCTAATTGGTATTCAGATTGCCTAGACGAAGGGCTCCCATAAGCCACGGCAACCGGCTGGCCCTCTTTATGATTAGAAAAAACAAATCAGGGAGACTGGGCCTGGCCCTGTGACACAGACAAGCAATGCGAGCCCTTTGGGAGTCCTAGGTGACTGGGTGCACAAAGGTCGCGGGTTCCAGATCAGCCTGCGCATCACGGTGAAAACTCGCCACACCTAAAATAGGAGAAGAAGAAAGAGAAAAGAAAAGAAATCAGACAGATGCGTGTGCACCACTGAAACAAAACGGGATGCCTGCCAAAGTCCATCTCTATCCCAGCCTTTTCTAATGACATACTGTTTCCCTTTTCTCACCTGGGCTGGAGTGCAACAGTGCAATCTTGGCTTATTGCCACACTGGCCTTCTGGGTTCAAGCGATCATCCTGCCCATGCCTTCAACGTAGCTGGGGTTACATTTCTCAACAAAACCATGTCCAGCTAACCTTCTATATTTTTGTAACTCGTACCTCAAGTCTATGTGGATTTGAATTCTAAAACACAGCCACAATATCGAAAAATACATACATAATTGAAAACAAAACACTGAACTTCTTGTGTGTCGTTTTCACACTGAGGCCACCCTGGGATTCCATATGGCATCCTGATTATAATGTACGTGATTCTGAGGTGAGCGCATTCCATGCCTGCCTCAGATATCTTATTTTGCTCTACTTTTATGTTTTATATAGGGAGCGAGTTGCGTCGTGCTGTTGGAGTCATGTGACAAACCTGTGAGTTCATGATCCATCCTCCTCGGCATTCCAAAGTTCTGGGATTACAGGAAAGAGCCGCCCAGCCCAGCCCAAGTTTTGTTTTTGTTTCAGAGACCGGGTTTCACCATTTGTTTGGGGGCGGCCTCAATCCCACAACTTCGCCTGTTCCACCCTAATTGGTATTCAGATTGCCTAGATGAAGGGCTCCCGTGAGCGAGCGCACATGGCCTGCCATCTTTATGATTAAAAACAAATCAGGGAGACTGGGCATGGCCCTTTGACACACAAAGCAATACGAGCTCTTTGGGAGGCATAAGTGAGCCGGTCCATGGAGGTCGCATGCTGCAGATTAGCCTGCGCATCCCGGTGAAACCTCGCCACATTTAAAATAGGAGAAGAAGAAAAAGAAAAGAAAAGAAATCAGACAGATCTGTGTGCACCACTAAAAGAAAACGGGGTGCCTGTGGTACTCCATCCCTAGCACAGCCTTTCCTTATGACATACTGTTTCCCTCTTGTCACCCGGGCTGGAGTGCAAAGGTGGGATCTTGGCTTATAGCCACACCTTCCTTCTGGGTTCAAGTGATTTTCCTGCCTATGCCTTCAATGTAGCTCGGTTTCCATTTGTCCACACCACCTAGTCCAGCTAACTTTCTATATTTTTGTCACTCGTTCCTCAAGTCTATGTGTATTTTATTTCTAAAACACAGCCACAATATCAAAGAAAAAGAAAAAATATAAATCAGACAGATTAATGTGCACCACTGAAACGAAACGGGGTGCAAACCAGACTCCACCCCTAGCCCAGTCTTTCCTTATGACATACTGCTTCCCTCTTGTCAACCGAGCTGGAGTGCAACAGTGTGATCTTGGCTTATTGCCCCACCGACCTTCTGGGTTCAAGCGATTGTCCTGCCTATGCCTTCAATTTAGCTGGGGTTGCAGGTGTCCACCCTACAATGTCAAGCTAACTTTCAATTTTTTTCTAACTCGTCCCTCCAGTCTATGTGTATTTGATTTCTAAAACACAGCCAAAATATCAAATAATACATATATAAATGAAAACAGAACACTGCATTTCTTGCGTGTCATTTTTACGCTGCAGCCACCCCAGGTTTCTGTACAGCATCCTGATTGTAGTGTATGTGATTGGGAAGCAAGCACATTCCAGGCCTACCTCAGATTTCTTATTTTGCTCTGTTGTTATGTTTTATAGAAGTAGTGTGTTTCCTCACATCCCTGGAGGCCATTGTGGGGCCTATGACTTCAGGATCCCTCCTCCTCGGCATTCCAAAGTGCTTGGGATACAGGGACGAGCCTCCGAGCCCAATACAAGTTTTGTTTTCATTTCAGATACCAGGTTCCACCATTTTTTTAGGGGAAGGCTCAAACCCACAACCCCACCTGTTCCACACTAAGTTATTCAGACTGCCTAAATGAAAGTCTCCCGTGAGTCACCACGCCCGGCAGGCAAACTTTATTATTAAAAACAAATCAGGGAGACTGCGCCTGCTTCTGTGACACACACCAGCAATTCTAGCCCTTTGGGAGGCCTAGGTGAGCAGGTCAACTGAGGTCGAGGGTTCCAGATCAGCCTGAGCATCCCAGTCAAAACTCGCTACACTTAAAATAGGAGAAGAAGAAAAAGAAAGAAAAGAAATCAGACAGATCAGTGTGAACCACAGAAATGAAACATGGTGCCTGCGGGTCTCCACCCCTAGCCCAGCCTTTCTTTATGACGTACTGTTTCCCTCTTGTCAACCGAGCTGGAGTGCAACAGTGTGATCTTGGCTTATTGCCATACTGGCCTTCTGGGAACAAGCGATTGTCCTTCCTATGCCTTCAATGTTGCTGAGGTTGCAGGTGTCCACCCCACAATGTCCAGCTAACTTTCTATTTTTTTGTAACTCGTCCCTCCAGTCTATGTGTATTTGATTTCTAAAACACGCCCACAATTTTGAGAAATACATATATAAATGAAAACGGAACACTGCATTTCTTGCGTGTCATTTTCACGCTGCGGCCACCCCGAGTTTCTGTACGGCATCCTGATTATTGTGTAAGTGATTGGGAAGCAAGCGCATTCTATGCCTGCCTAAGATCTCTTATCTTGATCTGTTTTTATGTTTCGTATAGAAAGGGGGTTTCGTTGTGTCATTAGAGGCCTGTTTCAAAATTGTGACTTTACGATTCATCCACCTCAGAATTCCAAAGTGCTGAGAATACAGGGGGCAATATTCTGAGCCTAACACAAGTTTTGTTTTCATTACAAAGACCGGGTTTCACCATTTTGTT
>JAPYYA010006065.1:0-10153 GCA_028533165.1 Leontopithecus rosalia
AAGTCACTTAGAAAACCCTTGGCCGTATGTGTCTTTGTATCTCTGGCAAAATAAGTTCCCCTTGAAATATTATTACAAAGAAGTCATCTTCTAGGCTATAGGCCAGCTGTAATATTTCTATTCTCTGGAATGCCCTAGGATAATGTCATGCAGGCCCAGCACATAGCAGATAGGACTCTCAAGGGAAAATGCCCTGAATAACTTTCAGTGCTATAGATTTCCATTATGGTCCACATCAAACTGGCATCCTACCCACGAAAAGCAGAGACTTCACAGTTTCACGGAGCAGCCTTGACTCAGAATACGCAGTATCTGACAATGCCTTTGCTGAGACAGTAACATGAAGTCAAGACATGCTTTTCAGATTGAGTATGCTACAATATTTCTATCTTTTCCCTTGCATATATAATATGTATTAAACATTCATCTCCCAGAGCTCCTAAGCTAATGATTTAGTCTCAGATCATTCATGTTAGGCTGACTCTCCCTCACAGTATATTTATATCACCCAGATATGTTACTTCGTATTTGTCAAAATGAGTATAAGAAACTATCAATATGTTTTCAAGAATAATATCCTATTTTTTCTTTTAAAACAATACGTCCTAACTCTCCCCTCAAATTAGTATATTAATCACCCATCAATATATCCATCCTTCAGCCATTCATTCAGTTACTCCTCTACCCATTTTTTTAACAGAAAGGTTTTAGAGTCAAATTAATAGACAAGAATTCTGCTGGGTATTGAGGATAGGAAGGTAAAGCAGCCAGAGTCTCTTTTCTGAGGGAAAGATCACACTCTCATGTCTTACTCAGATTTCTTAAAATCTAACAATTATAATAGGCAGGAGTATGACAGGATTTTTGCCCAAGAGTATTTAGCACAGCCTAAGAGCTCCCAATTGAATCAAGGTAGTCGGAGAGGTTTCCTAAGGAGATAACACTTGAATAGCATCTTGAAATAATTTCAGTGTACCAAGGGAAATAACAGTGCTCTATGCATATGCAACATCCTACCATCAAGGTATGTTCACTAACATACTACATTCTATGGCTACATGTTAATTATGAGGTGGTGGTGAGAGGATGTATAGGTTACGGGAAGCCAATCCTTCTATGACATTTTAAGAAATTTCTATTTTCAGTGATGGCAGCAAGATGGTTGACTAGAAGCTCCTAGTATTCTTTCCCCAACAAGAAAACACAAAATAATAAATAAGCAACTATATTTCTACCAAAATATCCAAAGAGGAACACTAGAGAAGAGCAAAGCAGCAGCAGAAATCCTGTAGAGCACAGAAGGCTAGGATGGCCACACAGAGAAGGGAAGGAAACACGTTGCTTATGCCACCCATCCCCCTAGTTGGGATCATGTTGGAACCAGAAGGGACTTTTCCTACAGACAAAAAGGTTTGAAAGAGGATCCCAGCAGCCTCCATTACCACCACGGTCACCTGTAGTCTTTGCTACTGGAGATTGCTTTAGCCCTTACAGGTACTGGGTCCAGGTTAGCTAGCTCCCTGAAGTCCACACACTGAACTACCCCCCAGAGAAGGAGCCAGTGTTGTGCCCTACTATGATCCCCAAGGCCTGTGCTGCTATTACTTTGCGCCATCTTGGAACCAGGGCACTGCTAGAGTGCATCCTGCTCTGAGGACGGTAGCCATTGCATCCCATCATTCTTGAGGTTTAGTTACCACTGTACCATGACCACCTCAAGCATGCCAATCTTAAGCAGAGATGCTGCTATTTTCTACAGCCAAGTTATCACAGAGCTGTTCCATCTCCCACCCCATCCCAGTAAGTGACATGTTCTCCCCTTAGGGCTGAGCTAAGTACCAGACCTGAAGACTTGAACTGCTGGAGCAGTAGTGCCCTGGCCCTGAAGCAGACATAGCACCCCATCCCCTGAGGACATCAGGCCTCCCTCAAACACTAATGACCCTTGGTGCCACGGCTGAGACAACACCATGACTCCTGGGGACCTTGGGCCTCTGGCACATATGAGCTGTTGAGCCACCCCATGCCGCAGATGATGCAGCACCTTATCACTTAGGGGCTACCAACCTCTAATACACTACAGAAGGTGCACGTTTCAGCACCGCAGCTGGCATGGCACATCATCCCTAGGGATTCAGAGTCTTCACTGACTGGTGTACCTGTTCTTGCTATGGCCAAACAGATAAGATAACTTGTATCCCAGGGATTCAGAGCCTTAGCTAAACTGTGCGATCCTGCCTTTAAGGTCAGATTGCGATAGTACCCTACTTACCCAGATCTGGACTGGCTTCCCTCAGTTAAAACTGCTGAGAAAATGTGTCTCTTCAAGGAGTGATTATCACTGTGCTGCTCCTTGCCCCTCAAGGACCAAGTCACGGTGGCATCTTGCCAATTCTGGTTACTTGCCACTGCTGCATCTGTCTTCATAAGCCTGGACTACTGCCATTCCCTAGGGTTCTTCCCTCATCCTTCAGAGCTGGTACCTCGTCCTTCACAGCCCAAGCTGCCTCTGTGCCCTATTAGTTCTGGGTCTTGAATTCCGACTGTGCTGTGCTCCCTAGGGCTCAAGCTTCCAAAGTACCTTCCTTGCCTGGAGCCATGCAATTGGTGTACCTTGCCCTCCAGGGTCATAACCACAGCTAAACCCCAAACGCCTGGGCCCAGCTGCTGGAATCTGCCTCAGAGCAACAGACCCTAACTTAGTTGGATAACAGCATCCACTCATGCCTTGAATAATAAAGTTGCACCTCAAGTTTAGAGTGCTACAAAAGTTTTACAAAGTTCCTGAGCCCAGGAACCCATCTCCAAATTCTTTGTGAGCCCTAGATGCCAGTGCCACTATGGATGCCTGTGAGCCATGTCAGACCCAATAGTAAGAGAGATCACCTCAATTAAGACTCCACGCTGTGAAGAAATAAAAAAATAGGAAGATCCCTAGAACTCTTGCCCTAATAACCTATGCAGCCAACACCACTACCACAAACTCCCACAATATAAATTACTAAGGACACCAGCAGTCATTGCTAACATTGAACACAACTGAAAAAGCTGCACAAAATTATACTACTGAGCTCACACAGAACAAGAACCATCACATCCAGCCCAACTGTCACCTTCAGACCCATTTACAGTAGCCACTTTGTAAAGTTTGATACAGGTGGCTTCACCAACAGATGCATAGACATCAATGCAAAAAACACAAACATCAAAAAGCAAGGAAACATCTGTAAACAACAAATATAATAACTCTCCAGTAACTGACCCCAAAGAAATCGAAATTTTTAAGTCACTTAAAAAGAAATTCAAAATAATGACTTTAAGGAAATTTGGAGAGACATAAGAGAATACAAACAGAATTTAATAAAATCTAAATATTAATTTATCATCTGAGAAAATTAACAAAAATATTTTGAAAAAGCAAAACAGAAATCTTAAAGCTAAGGAATTATATCAATGAAATAAAAAATACACTTGAGCTTCAATCGAAGACTAGCTCGAGCAAAATAAAGACTCTCTAAGTCTTCTGAAGTGACTCAGTAAAGGAAACAACAACAACAAAACATGAAAAAGGATAAAGACAGCCTAAAATATTTATGGGCCACCTTTAAGTGAACAAATATTTGCAGTACTGAAATTTTAGGAAAAGAGTCAGAGAAAGGAACAGAAAGCTTCCTTTATAAAATAATTGCTAAAAGACTTCCCAAGTCTTTAGAGAGAAATGGACAGCTAGACCATAGAGCTCAAAAGTTACCATAGAGTTTAAATCCAAAGAAGTTTTCTCTAAGACACATTATAATGAAGCTTCAAACATCAAATAAAAAGTTAACTTTAAAGTCGGAAAGAAAAAAGCATTAAGTCACATATAAGGGAATCTATATTAAACTAAAAGTGAATTTCTCAGCAGAAACCTTGCAGATCAGGAGAGAATAACATGATATATTCAAAGTGCTAAAGGAAAGTACCTGTCACTCAAAAATACTATACCCAGCAAAAAGCTGTCCTTCAAACACAAAGGAGAAATAAAATCTCCAGACAAGCAAAATCTGAGAGAATTCATTACCACTACACGTCTTACAAAAAATGCTTAAGGGAATTTTTAAGCAGAAATAAAAGGCTAATAGTTACTACCACAAACACACATAAAAACATAAAACTCACTGATAGAGTAAATACAGTCAAATCCAGAATATCCCAATATCTTAATGTTGGTTTCCAAAGTATATACATTTTTGGTATGTAGGTTAAAAGTCAAAACATAAATAACTAAAGCAATCATAAATTACTGTGGAATACGCAATATAAAAGATACAAATTGTGACATCAAAGCATATATTGCGTGGGAGAGTAAATGTCTAGATTTTATTAGCTTAAAATAGTATATAACTGTAAAAGATTTTATGTAAACCTGGTAATCACAAAACAAAAAGGTAAGGCAGACAAAAAAAAATACAGTAAAAGTTATCAAAGCTTAGCACCACAGAAATTATCAAATCACAAAGACAGACGATAAGAGAGTAAGAAAGTTGTGAAACTGGTATAACAAAATCAGCAAATAAATAAATGACAGTAATTAGTTCTTATCTGTCAATAAGGATCTTGAAGGTAAATGGCTAAAATTTTTCAATAAAAAGACAGGGTGGCTGAATGCATTTAAATTACAAAATCCAACTACTGACTTCCCGTAAGAGACCACTTAAGCCTTAAGGACAGATACAGTTGAAAGTGAAAAAAGAAAAGATGATATGACATGCAAATAATAACCATAAAAGATCAGGAGTGGCTATGCTTATAAATGACAAAACAGATTTCAAGTCAACAACTGTTGTAAAAGACAAAGTCGGTCATTATTTAATAATAACGGGATAATTCACCAAGAGAACACAACCATTGTAAATATATATGCACCCAATATTCAAGCACCTAAATGCATAAAGCAAATATTAATGGATATAAAGGGAGAAATAGGTAGCAATATAATAGTAGGGGACTTCACTATTTCACTTTTGCCAATGAATAGGTCAGTCAGAAAGAAAATGAGTAAGAAAATATTGAACTTGAATTTCACTTTTGACCAAATGGACCTAACAGACATATATATATATATAACATTTAATTTAAGAGCAGCAGAAAACACATTTTTCTTTGGCACACATGGAATATTCTCCAGGATAGATTATGTGTTTGGCCGTAAAACATGTCTTAAAAATGTAAGCAGACTGAAATCACAGCTAGTATCATTTCATACCACAATGATATGAAGCTAGAAATCAATGCAAAGAATCTTGGAAGCTTCACACATATGTGAAAACTGAACAACATGCTTCTGAAGCACAAATGGGTCAAGGAAGAAATCAAAAAGAAGATTAAGAAATGTGAGACAAATGCAAATGAAAACACAGCATAATGAAACCTATGGGATACAGCAAGAGCAATTCGAAGAAGGAATTTTATGGACCTAACTGCCAACATTAAAAAAGAATAAAGATCTCCAGGAAATAGTCAAATATTATGCCTAAAGGAACTTAAAAAAAGCACAAACTAAACCCAACTGGGTAGCAGAAAAATTAGAGCAGAAATAAAGAACAAAAAATAAAACCACAGAAATAATAAAGCCAAACCTTAGCTTTTTGAAAATAATGAACAAAATTGACAAGCCCTAGCAACTCAAATAAAATCAAAAATAAAAGTGAAGAAATTGCAATAGATACTTCAGAAATAAAAAGGATCATAAGGGATTGTTATGAATAACTATACGCCAACAAATTGGATAACCTATAAGAAATAAATAAATTCCTAGAAAAATACAACCTACCAATATTGAGTCATATAAAGCCTGAGTAGACCAATAACAAATAGATTGAAGAAATAGTAAGAAAATCCCCCTATCAAGAAAAGCCTAGGACCCTATGCCTTCACAGCTGAATTCTACCATTCAAAACATAATTAATACCAAACCTACTTAGACACTTCTGAAAATAAAGCCAGAGGAAACACTTTCAAACACATTTTAGTAGGCCAGCATCATCTTGATACCTACGCCAGCGACATCAGAGGAAATAAAACTACAGACTAATTTCACAAATGAACATTAATGCAAAAATCTTCAGTAAATTATTAGCAAACAAACCCATCAACACATCAAAAACATTCCAGATCATGACCAAGTAAAATTATTTCTGGCATGCAAGGGCTAGTGCAACATACACAAGTCAATAAATGTGATATATTATATTAACAGAATGAAAGAAAAAAACACACGATCATCTCAATTGATGTGGAAAAAGCATTCAACAAACTTCAACATTCTTTCTTGATTAAAAACCCTCAGCAGTTTAAATATAGAAGGAATGTTTCTCAATAAAATTAAAGTAATTTATTAAAAACAACACAACCAACATTATAATCAAGGGGGGAACAGTAAAAGCTTTCCCATTATGATTCAGTACAAGGCAAGAATGTCACTCCTGCCACTTTTATTCAGTATAGTACTAGAAATACTAGCAAGAATGATCAGATAAGAAAAAAAAGACATCCAAATTTGAAAGGAAGACATAAAATTCTCTCTCTTTGAATAATGATATGACCGTATATGTAAAATTCCCAAATATGCCACAAAACCCTGTTAGAACAAATGAATTCAGTAAAGTTGCTATATATAAAATCAACATCTAAAAATTTGTAACATCTTTGTACACAACAGCCTAACTGAAATGGAAATGTTTTCTGCATTTCTTTTTATGATAGCATAAAAAAGACCTAGGAATGAATGTAACCCAAGAAGTAAAAGATGTATTAAAAAAACAAACTATAAAACATAAATGAAAGAAATTGAAGACACAAATAAATGGAAAGATATTTCATGCCTATGAATATGCAGAATTTGTTACTAAAAGATCCATACTACCCAAATTCATTTACAGATTTAATATACACAATCCCTACCCATATCCAAATAGCATGTTTTGCAAAAATAGAAAAATCAATCCTAAAATTTATATGGAAACATAAAAGACCCTAGATAGCCAAAACAATTCTGAAATTTAAAAAATGAAATTGACAGCATCATATTTTCTGATTTAAAATTATATTACAAAGTTATAGGAATCAAAAAGTATGGTGCTAGCATAAAAACAAGACATATAGATCACTGGAACAGAATAAAGAGACAAAAACTTAATTCACACATTGATGGTCAACTGCATTTTGTGAAAGATGCCAACAACACACAATGGGGAAAGGACAGTCACTCTGATAAGTTGTATTGGGAAAACTAGATTTCCACAAACAAAAGAATAAAATGGACCTTTATCTTACACCATATACAAAAATAAAATGGGAAAAAAAGACATAAATATAAGGCCAGAAACTATACAACTGCTAAAAGAGAACATAGGAAGATACTCCTTGACATTGGCTCTGATTTTTTGGATATCACTGCCAAAGCTCAAGCTAAAAGAGCAAAAGTAAATTTATAAAATTACATCAAACAGGAAATATTTTGCAAAGAAAAGGAAGTAATTTACAAAATTAAATGACAGTCTGCAGATTAAGAAAAAATATTTGCAAACCACATATTTAAGGAATTAATATTCAAAATTTATACAGAGCTCCTACAACTCAAGAGTGGAAAACCAAATAACTCTACTAAAAAATGGGCAAAAAACCTAAACAGACATTTCTCAATAGCAGAAATATATAATAAAATGGCAAACAGGTATATGAAAAAGTACTCAACATTATTAATCCTCAGAAAAATGAAAACCAAATCTACTGTGTGATATATTAAAATAGCTATAAAAAGGTCAAAAGAGAACAGATATTGACGAGAACATGGAGAAAAGGGAACTCTTTTAAGCTATTGGTGGGAATGTAGGTTGGTACAGTCATCATGAAAACAATATGGAGGTTTCTAAATAAATTAAAAATAGAACTACTATATGACCCAGCAATATCTCTTCTGTGCATACACCCAACGGAAATAAAATCCCCGCATCATAAAATTACCTGCACTTTCGTGATCATGCCAGCATTATTCCCAATTTTCAAGATATGGAAATCTAAGTGTCAATGAATGAACAGATAAAGAAAAATGTACGTATACATGATGGAATATTATTCAGCCCTAAAAAGAATGAGATATTGCCATTTGACACAACCTGAACAAACCTGGAAAACATTATGCAAAGTGAGATAAGCCAGGCAAAGAAGGAAAACTATTCCATGATCTTACTTCTACATGGAACCTAAAACAACAAAAAGAAATTCAAATAGACAGAGATCAAGACCGAGACAGTGATTACCAGGGACTAGGCAGTGGGGAAAAGACATAGGGAGTTATAGATGTGAGGATACAAGGTAGCAGAATGAAGGACAAATAAGTTTAGAGGTATAATGTACAACATGATTATGTGTAATAAATTATACTGCATATGAGATTCCTGCTAAATTAGTAGATTTTAGCTGTTCCTACCACACAAATTTTAAAAGTGAGTAACTGGGCTAGGCGCAGTGGCTCACACCTGTAATCCCAGCACTTTGGGAGGCCAAGGTGGGTGGATCATGAGGTCAAGAGATGGAGACCCTCTCCTGGTCAACATGGTGAAACCCCGTCTCTACTAAAAATACAAAAAAAATTAGCTGGGCATGGTGGCGCGTGCCTGTAATCCCAGCTACTCAGGAGGCTGAGGCAGGAGAATTGCCTGACCCCAGGAGGCGGAGGTTGCAGTGGGCCAACATCACGCCATTGCACTCCAGCCTGGGTAACAAGAGCGAAACTCTGACACACACAAAAAAAAGTGAGTAACTGGCTGGGCGCAGTATCTCCCTCCTGTAATTCCAACACTTTGGGAGGCCAAGGCTAGTGGATTACCTGATGTCAGGAGTTCGAGAAAAACCTTGCCAAAATGGTAAAATCCCTTCTCTTCAAAAATACAAAAATTAGCAGGGTGTGATGGTGGGTGCTGTAATTTCAGCTTCTTGGGAGGCTGAGGTAGGAGAATCTCTTGTACCTGGGAGGCAGAGGTTGAAATGAGCTGAGATTGTGCTCTAGCACTTTAGCCTGGGCCACAGATCTAGACTTTGTCTCAAAAAAATATAAAAATAAAATAAACAAAGTTAAATAAAAATGAGTAAGTGAAGGCATAATATGCACATACCACTATGAAAAAACTACAGAAATAAAACATAAATATGGACATTTTCTCCTCTCAAGAAGGTTTTAGTTAAATGGAAGTATTCAGGACTCAGACATAATTATTGCAGGCAAGATGTAAAAATAATGTTTACAAGAATTTTGAAAAGATTGAGAGAAAATATCTATTTGAGGCAGCTGAAATTTGTGAAAGGCTTCTAAAAGAAAATTATTAGAAGAAAATAAATAGAATTTTGATAAGTGGAACAAGAAGAGAGAGGAGAAATTTCTAATAGAGATGTTACGTCAATCTCCTTACAGCTTTCATGCAACATTTTTTTCTTTTTCAGGAAACATAAGGAATTCATGAATTGTGACACAGTTCTTAAGAGCCTAACCAAGTTGGCTATGTCCTTCCCTGTCAGTTATCTGTATATTGTATAGTAAAAAAAAAAGGAATAAAATATGGTAAACTTCTGCCTTAATTTATTCAAGCAAACATTATTTTGTTCCTTCTCTGTCCCAGGTACTGTTCAAGGTCTTAGAAATATAATGGTGAAAGAGAGAACAACCAAATAGATGCAATAAAAAATGATAAAGGGGAAATCACCACAGATTCCACAGAAATTCAAACCATCATCAGAGAATATTACAAACAACTCTATGCACATACACTAGTAAACCTGGAAGAAATGGATAAATTCCTGGACACCTGTGTCCTCCCAAGCCTAAACCAGGAGGAAGCCGAAACTATGAATAGACCAATAACAAGGTCTGAAGTCAAGGCAGCAATTAAAAGCCTACCACACAAAAAAGGCCCAGGTCCAGATGGGTTCACAGCCGAATTCTACCAGGCACACAAAGAGGAGCTGGTACCATTTCTTCTGAAACTATTCCAAATAATCCAAAAAGAGGGACTCCTTCCCAAATCATTTTATGAGACCAACATCATCCTGATACCAAAATCCAGCAGAGACTCAACAAGAAAAGAAAACTTCAGGCCAATACGCATGATGAACATAG
>JAPYYA010006066.1:0-10153 GCA_028533165.1 Leontopithecus rosalia
ACATGAGGCCAACAAACATATGAAAAAATGCTCATCATCACTGGTCATTAGAGAGATGCAAATCAAAAACACATTGAGATACCATCTCACGCCAGTTAGAATGGCATTCATTAAAAAATCTGGAGACAACGGATGCTGGAGAGGATGTGGAGAAATAGGAACACTTTTACACTGCTGGTGGGAGTGTAAATTAGTTCAACCATTGTGGAAGACAGAGTGATGATTCCTCAAGGACCTAGAATTAGAAATTCCATTTGACCCAGCAATCCCATTACTGGGTATATATCCAAAGGACTATAAATCATTCTATTATAAGGACACATGCACACGAATGTTCATTGCAGCACTGTTTACAATAGCAAAGACCTGGAACCAACCCAAATGCCCATCCATGATAGACTGGACTGGGAAAATGTGGCACATATACACCATGGGATGTTATGCAGCCATCAAAAATGATGAGTTTGTGTCCTTTGTAGGGACATGGATGAATCTGGAGAACATCATTCTCAGCAAATTGACACAAGAACAGAAAATGAAACACCATATATTCTCACTCATAGGTGGGTGATGAGCAATGAGAACACATGGACACAGGGAAAGGAGTACTACACATTGAGGTCTGTTGCGGGAAATAGGGGAGGGACGCGGGGGAGTGGGGGAGGGATAGCATGGGGAGAAATGCCCAATGTGGGTGAAGGGGCAGAAGGCAGCAAAACACACTGCCACGTGTGTACCTATGCAACTATCTTACATGTTCTGCACATGTACCCCAAAACCTAAAACGCAATAAAAAGAAAAAAAAAGAAATTTCTCCTACCAGATACCCTAAATCATCTCTCTCAATTTCAAAGTTTCACAGATCTCTAGGGCAGGGGTAAAATGTCACCAGTCTCTCCACTAAAGCATAGCAAGAGTCATCTTTGCTCCAGTTCCCAATAAGTTCCTTATCTCCATCTGAGACTACCTCAGTCTGGACTTCATTGTCCATATCACTATCAGCATTTTGGTCAAAGCCATTCAACAAGTCTCTAGGAAGCTCCAAACTTTCCCACATCTTCCTGGCTTCTGCACTCTCCAAGTCTCTAGGAAGTTCCAAACTTTCCCACATTTTCCTGTCTTCTTCTGAGCCCTCCAAACTGTTCTAACCTCTGCCTGTTACCCAGTTCCAAAGTTGCTTTCACATTTTTGGGTATCCTTAGAGCAGCATCCCACTCTTGGTACCAATTTACTGTATTATTCAATTCTCACAATGCTATGAAAAAATACTCAAGACTGGGTAATTTATAAAGAAAAGAGGTTTAACTGAATCACAGTTCCACATGGCTGGGATGACCACAGAAAACTTAGAATCATAACATAAGGCACCTCTTCACAGGGTGGCAGGAGAGAGAAGTGGCAAGCAAAGAGAGGAGGGCCCCTTATAAAACCATCAGATCTCATGAGAACTTACTATCATGAGAACAGCATGGGTGTAACCACCCCTGTGATTCAATTACCTCCCACCAGGTCCCTCCCACAAGAATGAGGATTATGGAAACTACAATTCAAGATGAGATTTGGGTGAGAACACAGCCAATGCTTATCACCTGGGTATCATCTCTCATGACTCAGCTCGGTTCTCTCATCATTCTCTAGGAAACTACCTTTTCCAAACTTCAATTCCACTCCCTACCTGCCTCCTATCCCTCTAACAACTCCATTCCTAAACTCTCTTTTAGATACCCTTTTACAGTTCTTCCCCATTCCACCTCTATTATAGAACTCAGCAGCCCCTACCACACTAAATTCTGTCCATTTATCTTACCAGTCTTTCCTTTAAACTATAATCTCTTTTTGAGAACAGAGGCCATATTTTTTCTCATGTTTGTATCTCTAGTGCCTAATGCAGTGTCTGGAATTTAGAAGGTTCCTAAATATTTGTTGGATGAATGAATAATGACTGTTAAGTCAAGTGTAATTTAAGACACTTTTTATCCTGATATTTATCATACTATATCATCACAGTGACTTCCCCAGAGTTTCCTCCCAGAGTCTCTTCTGTTTTCATTCACTCTGCAAGTAACGTAATCCACCATGCCCCTGGCTTCAGTAGTCACATGTATGACTCTGACTGTGGATGACTTCCAAATCTATATGACTATCTTTCATCCAAACTCCAGATGTGCATTTCCAACTGCAACTGAACATTGTCACTTGGATTCTTATTCTAAAACCACTCATTTCCTTCCCCTCATATCTTCTCTTTCTCCCGCTCTAGTTGACAACATCATCATTTGTGCTTTCATATTAGATACTTTGAAATCTTCCTTGATGCCTCCTACTCCAGCACCACCCTTACCCAGACACCTAAACCTGTCGGTTTTTCCTTTTATATCTTTCTAGTTTTCTTCATATCAACCGCTGTGGTCTGAATGTTTGTGTCTCCCAAAATTCATATGTTGAAATCCTAAACCCCAAGGTGCTGGTATTAGGAGATGGGGCCTTTTGAGAGGCAATTAATTCATGAGGTAAGAGCCCTATGAATGGTATTAGTGCCTTTATAAAAGAGGCCTAGAAGAGCTTGTTTGCCCTTTCCACCATGTGAGAACACAGCTAGAAGGTGCCACCTATGAGGAACAGACCTTCACTAGACTTCAAATCTTCCAGTGCCTAGATCTTAGACTTTCCACCTTCCTGAGCTATAAGAAATAAAGTTGTCTTGTTCATAAGGTACCTAGACAATGATATTTTGTTACAACAGCCCAAACAGACTAAGAAATCAATCATTAAGTTTTCATTTCTAATGCTCAATCTATTGCCCGGTCTATTCTGAAAGCTTCTTAGATATTTTCTTTAATGCTAATCAAACAACTTTATAGTTCCTTTTCATCATAGTAATACCTTCCTATTTGAGTATCATGCTGCCACTGTGAATATAATGGTTAGATAGACAAAGCCCTTGCTTCCATATAGCTAAAATAAGGACTAAACTCTTTAGAGTCATGCACAGGGTCCCACATGGTCAATGCTAATCATTCTTCTAATCTATCTCCCTCCATTCTGCTAACATATTTCTGCTCACACACTCACTGAAGCATTTTATTTCTTTACAAAACCTTGTGTCTCAAAATCCCTCTACCTTGAATTCTCACTTATACTTGATCAATGTCTACACATTCTTCATGACACAATTTAAATGTCATCTCCCAGTGAAGCTTTTTTTGAAGTTAATATTTCTTTTTCCATGTTTTCATAGAATTCTGGACCTGCTTCTATTATAATTTAGTTACACCGTGCTGTAATTATGAATATATGCAAGTCTATTTTAGTCCTTTTCACACTGAGCTCTTCCAGAGGAGACTCAATTACCCTTAAATCTGTGCAAAATTTAGCACACTGTTTGTTACATTGTAGATAGTCAATAATTGTAAATAGTAATGAATGAATAAACAGAAGAGCAAAAGCAAATACTCATTCTGTTTTTCTTATTCCTGATTCAGAAGTAAAAAGCAAAAGGTTTAAACATTGGGTCTTTTCATTCTTCAGCTTATAATTTGTGTCATTTTTTAAGATAAAGTTAATGGCACAACTGAATTTTAAGCATGTGTTCAATGTTTTAATAAAGGCTATTGTATCCATTGCAATAATAAATGTGTCCATTTCTTTGCATAATATACCATAAAACAATATATTGCAGATGGAAAACTAAAAGTGTCTTTCAAAATTGTAAATGCCCCTAGTGTAGTGAAATATGTGTTGGCCTTTCTTAATCCTACTCTGCCTAAGCAAGCTGCAAGCACTGGACATGACATTTTTCCTCTATGAGACTCAGATACATCATCTGTAAACTGAGCAGGATGGACCCTGGCCCCTTCCACTCTAATAATCAATGACACTATAATACCTCAAAGAATCACCAGAAATGCCACCAATGCATAAAAATGAATACAAAGCTACAGACAGGAGAAACCTACCAAGGGGCATCCTAGACTAAAGCAAACATGACTAGACATAGCAAGAAGACAGGAGTAAGGTAATTTAAATTATGCCAAGGGATTCTGGCTGATATTTGAACAAATAAATGCAACTGTTCTAAGTGTGCCCAGGAGAGAGACACAGAATGAGATTGCTGAAGCTAATCTCACAGGACTCAACCAAATGACACCGAGAGGCAAAGTATTTAATGACTTAGAAACAAGGGTTTAAAAGCACTTGCCTATATCATAACCTTTCTCCATCCCCTTCTGAATTGATAAAGTGGATACTTATATCCTGGTTGCATATAGTTTCCAAGACTTGCTTAAAATAATATTCTGGTGTTTGTTTTGTTTTGTTTTGCCAAAGCCTGTTTCACTTGTCTTCACTAATGTATATGAAGGTGAATGGGGAAAAGAATATCAGAAGAAAGGTTCATCCTATTAAGGTAGATAGATTTGCCAGTCTCAAGAATTCATTGCACATCTAAATATTTCTGGGTAAAATGTGCTGACCTGCAGAGGTGCATCAGCTTGTTCACTTGAGTTCCCCCACTTCGTCTCTCAAATATCATGCTCTGTTCCCATAACAACTGCTCTGTTTTGCCACTCTGTTGGTTTCTAAACTGCTCTGCCTGTGACTTGCTGTGATCTGAGAAGACGAAGAATAGATGGAAGATGAAGGGAGCACTAGAGCAAAGCAAAACAGCTGCCAAAGGAAGATGTGTCGCTGAAAAGTGTGTAAAAGCGGACACTAGAGACAGAAAACTTTTCAAAGGAACGTCTGCTGGAACAAAGATTGTCGAAGGTGGAAAACAGGAATTAGCACCAAATTTGTAAAACCATTGTCACAAATTTTGTGTTCTGATCAACCTTTTAACAAGGCAACTCCATTCCAATTTAATCAGAGAGAAATGATTACTTAAAAGCATCAAGAGTGACAATGCTGCTTTTCTAAAAAGGTGTTCTGTCTTTTAACAAAAAATGTTAATGTCTTCAAGAAAATAAATAAAATAAATTACATTAAATTAAATCAGAAACAAAAATAGTTTGTAAATAATGTGCATCATAATTGGCTAAAATAACTTTAAAAAGTATTTGGCCACCTTTTAGTCTATGGAATTAATATGCAAGAGAAATTCATATCTTTGAAAAGCATAATAATATAGAGTAAAATGAAAATAGCTAATTGCGGTTATAAGGAAGTTATTCGCATGAAATATTTTCAGAGCAGGTGAGAAAATAATCTTTTTGATATTACAAGTAAAATTGAAAACAAATAGGATAGGTTTTTTAAAACAAATCTTAGTAACGCAGACTCCAAACAGGAATTACAGATAGTTTTGAGATATGCAATACAATTCTTTTAAAGTCTTCAGAGACCACCTTTCTGAATACAATTGAAAAATGTTTCATGCAACAGAAGATAATACGCATATTTTCAATTCATTTCCCCCTGGTCTTTTCTAACTTCACATGGTAAGGAAACCTTATTTTCTAGGCAAACCTACTATAAAGTATGCATGAGTGAGCCAGAGTGTCCACAGGGCCCCTAAGAGACAATCCTGCTTTTCTTCTTTCCTTCAAACTTCAGCCTAATTTTTGGCTCAGTTCATGGAAGCTTCATCCTATATTTCTCTACCGGCATACCCTAGCATTCAACTAAAGATTGGAATCTTACCTGGAGCTCTCTTCTGCTTTCCTATAGTCCTGAGAGTGGGAACCTGCTCCCACTGTCATGAAGCAATCACAAATGGTCCTTCCAGACTTCATACCAGCACAAGGCTCCAAAATCTTAACCTGCCGAACCATACCATGCAAGGTCTCCCAGGGATGAGTTCCCCGGTTACATTGGCAGTTTGAGCCACACTGGCTTCTAACTTATTTGTTTATACATTTACTGTCAAGTCACTGTCTGAGACTTATCCAGTCTTAGGTCAGTTTCCACCCACTGGGCCCTGAAATGTTTCCTCCTATCCAACAATAACTTCAATATGAGAAACATGCATTTTAATTAAAAATTAAATGTATGCTCTTAGTGGCCCATCTGCTAATTCTCTTTCTTCTGTTTCATTACCCTAATTTTCCTCCCTGAACAAGAACCTCAAAAAACTTGCATAAACACATTTGCAGGTTATGATTCTGTAGAAGAAGGGAAGCATTCTAAGTCCAGATTCAAATTCTCTTGAGATAATTGAGACAGTGAGTTAACTGACTAAGTGAAGAGCCACTCCATGATCCCCCTGCCTACGTGGTCCATAGATGTAACAGCTGGGCCAGGTCAGCCTATTGACAATATGCTCATACAGCTCGGCTTAGGCTGCACAGTGAGCCTCTCTCTTAAAACTGGTGCTGTTTCCAACCACTTTCTGGAGTGAATTCCGATGCCATGTCCAAGCATAAACTAACCTGACACCTAGAAACTCTGGCTTTTCCCACTACTTTCAGGTTCCAGTGAAGCAACTTCCCATAAGGCATGCAATCTGACTTCTCCAACAGGGATTCAGAGGGAAGAGCTAAATAGACAATAAAATGCAATAAAAACAATTTCACAGACACTTAATAGAGATACCTAATATTTCACAGAGTAATAATATATTTCAAAATAAATAAATTTTTAAATAAAGAAAATTAAAATGTTAAGTTCCAGGTAATTTTCAATGCAATTCATGTTAATATGCCCACTGGTCTCAAAAGTGTGGAGAGCACAACTTTGAGAAAATTGATTTTGATTAATAAAAAATATTAACCAAGGAAAAACAAGAGATTACAAGAATATGTCAGATAAAGTATTCTGCCTGCCTCCCCTCTAATCCAAATAGGTTTTTCTAAGACAATGATTTCAGGTGATGATTCCAGAAATGTCCTTTGCGACCAAGCAATTGGTTGTGTCACCTATAAGGATATAACCAGTTGAGCAGCACACTACCTGGTATTTGCTCTTTTTCCTCCACTGCCAAATTTACTTTATTCTTGCTGGCCTAAGAATGATGTCCCCAATAAAGCATTAGCATGTACACTTTGCCTTAGATTCTTTTCCTTTTTTTGTAGGAAACTTGGCCTAAGACATAGATTAATGAATAATATGACGGCTGCCTCTCCTCCAGGGAAGAAGAGACATACACAGGCTGGAGAGATTTTATTCTTTTTAGCTTGTAATTATAAATCTATCTGGTAGGAATGTCAGTTTATTATTATCACTGCCCCTCACTCATCTGCTTCTCCCTCTTACCCCTCTTTCTTCCTTCCCATTTTCCCTCTCTCCCTCTCCCCTATCTGCTCTTCTCTTCCCGCCTCTCTCTCAGCAACCCAAGAAAAGATTTCAGATAAGAGGTGGTAAGAGAAAACCTTTTTTTTATTTAGCCAATGCATGTGAGTGATTAGAGAGAAGAGCTAAATAGATAATAAAATGCAATGAAAACAATTTCACAGACACTTAATAGAGACAACTAATATTTCACAGAGTAATAATATATTTCAAAATAAATAAATTTTCTAATAAAGAAAATTAAAATGTTAAATTCCAGGTGATTTTCAATGCAATTCATGTTAATATACCCACTAGTCTCAAAAGTGTGGAGAGCACAACTTTGAGAAAATTGTTCTCAAATTTTTCTAATTATGCATGACATCTAATTTTAACACTTAATTTTAAAGCACAATGTGTTCTTGTGAAGAAGATAAGGAAACAGACCACGACCTTCCTGATAAATGTACATTTATATTTTGATTCTTTACCCAGAGATTCCGACTTGCCTTTATCTCTCAATTCAGTACTCACCAAAGGGCTTAGAAATCTCATTGATTAATACAAAGAGTAAACCTGGCTTCATTTTGGTAAGTTAACAGCTTGGTAAATTTAGCCTCTTGGGTTTAAAATAACCACTAAGTAGAAAATTGTAGCAGCACTATCAGTGCAACAGAAGTAACCTGATAAATTAGAAATGGAAGAAGAGAATTAATCAGTATTGGACATGAAAGGGGATTTTTAGTTCCTAAACATTTGTGCTGTAATCTCCTCTAAACTTTAATTAAACTCTTTCAAAGTTATAATCTTAAGATTCATTTATTTTAAATTTACCCACGTGCCAGAAAGATTTCCTCAAGCTGTCAGTTTTTTACACTTTAGCATTTAATTCTAAAGTGACTGATTACAATCATCATGCCTCTGATGAGGTGAAGTATTTTAAAGCTGACTCTTGGGAACTTTCTCCTATAAAAAGAAACAGACTTTTCTACTGCAGGTGTAAGTGTCAACTGATGCAACAGTTTGTACAGTAGTTAGGCATTCTTGGGTAAGTGGAACATGTACATCACCTATAATTCAGTAATTGTACTCTTAAGTGGCAAAGAGAAATTCTTGAGCATGTATGACTGAAGACATCAACAAGAAATCTCACTTTATTATTGCTCATAACAAAAAAAATTGCAAAAAATTGTACAATGGATATATAAATTGCAATATACTTAAACGGTGTATAATACAATAATATATGGTGAAATATCAACAACCATACATCAATATGGAAGAATAAGACCTCTAAAGATAAATTAAGATCATAATTTCTGGCAAAAGAGGAGAATCACACCATGTATAAAATTCAAGAAGAGGCAAAATAAACACTATTTTGTTTAGGGATAGAAATATACCTGTTAAAACAGTAAAGAACCACAAGGCAATGATTAAAACTTCTAAGGCATTAGCCAAGTAATTTCTCAACCTGGTGTTGCATATGTTAATATTTACTTTATTACTATTATTAACCTATTCACATATCTTTGCATGCATATTCCAGAATAAATTTTAATGAAAAAGTCAATGACTTAACCTTAAAGAGAACAAGACTTCATTTTTAAAATTAATTTAGTAAAGTAATAAATAACTAAATTTTATTTAATAATAATTTTATAAAATAATTTGTTATTAATCCTGATGCCTGTAACCAAACAGTCTGTAACTTGAGAATGCTGTCATTTTGGTTCAATGATAATATATTGACCAGTGTCACTCCATGTTAACAAGAATGAGAATGTCAAAAACAGATGAACAGTCAGTCTGAGATGGACATATCATACGGTGCCATATTAGTCTTCTTGCATTGCTATAAAGAAATACCTAAGACTGGGTAATTTACAGAAAAAAGAAGTTTAATCGGCTCATAGTTCCACAGGCTATACAAGAAGCATAATGCTGGCATATGCTTAGCTTCTGGGGAAGCCTCTGGAAACATATAATATCATGGTGAAAAGCAAGGGGGTAGCCAACACTTCGCATGGCCAAAGGAGGAGGAAGTGGTGAGGTGATACACACTTTTAAACAACCACATCTCATGAGAACTCTATAACAAGAGAAGACTAGGGGGATGGTGCTAAACCACTGGAAACTTCCCGTATGATTCAGTCACCTTCCACCAGGCCCCATCTCCAACACTAGGGCTTACAATTCAACATGAGATTTGGATATGGACAAAGATCTAAACCATATCAGGTGGTCATTATGGTCCCAGCTCCTGATATTCATATTCCTGTGTAGTATCCCTATCTTATATGTGGACAGAACCTGTGACTTTTTCCTGGCCAATGAAATAGGCAAATGGTATGTACCTAATTACATTACATAAGATGATAACATCTGTCTTGCAAGGAGATTCTCTCCTGCAAAAAGCAACTTTCGGAGACGGGGGAAGATGGCACTATAGAAGCAACTCACGATTGCAGCTCTCAGTCAAGATGCAGAGGGTGAGTTCACACTGCATTTCCAGACGGATCTTTATAGCCCACAGAGCGGGGAAAAGCCCAGGTATAAGAGGGAGGCAGGAAGCAAGCGCAGTGGTATCCGCTGGCACGGCCAGGCAGCCGGCACCGCAGCGCAGCGGCACGGTGCACAAAACACACGGGTCTGGGTGCCCTGTTAACCCAGCAATTTGAGACTTGGGAGGGCAGATTGCCATGTTCATCTGATTCAATGGGTTTTGGATGGTGAACCAGAGGAGGAGATGTCTGGGAGGTGAACTGGGAACCAGCACAGCGGGTCGCTGCACGGGAAATCACACAGATCCCGGTGCCATTTCGGCCGGTGGCTAAGGCACCTGGGAGAGAGTCAATCCTACAACTTTAAAAAAAAAATTTGCAGCTTAAACATCTGACAAAGGGCTGATATCCAGAATTTACAAAGAACTCAAACAGATCTACAAGAA
>JAPYYA010006067.1:0-10152 GCA_028533165.1 Leontopithecus rosalia
CCTTTCCTATTTGAATACCCTTTATTTCTTTTTCTTGCCTGATTGCTCTGGCTAGAACTTCCAATACTACATTGAATAGGAGTGGTGAAAGAGGGCATCCTTGTCTAGTGCCAGATTTCAAAGGGAATGCTTCCAGTTTTTGCCCATTCAATATGATATTGGCTGTTGGTTTGTCATAAATAGCTTTTATTACTTTGAGATACGTTCCATCAATACCGAGTTTATTGAGGGTTTTTAGCATAAAGGGCTGTTGAATTTTGTCAAAGGCCTTCTCTGCGTCAATTGAGATAATCATGTGGTTTTTGTTTTTGGTTCTGTTTATGTGGTGAATTATGTTTATAGACTTGCATATGTTGAACCAGCCTTGCATCCTCGGGATGAATCCTCCTTGATCATGATGGACAAGTTTTTTGATGTGCTGTTGCAATCAGCTTGCCAGTATTTTATTGAAGATTTTTGCATCTATGTTCATCATGAATATTGGCCTGAAGTTTTCTTTTCTTGTTGAGTCTCTGCCAGGTTTTGGTATCAGGATGATGTTGGTCTCATAAAATGATTTGGAAAGGATTCCCTCTTTTTGGATTATTTGGATTAGTTTCAGAAGGAATGGTACCAGCTCTTTTTGTGTCTGGTAGAATTTGGCTGTGAACACATCTGGATCTGGGCTTTTTTTTGTGCAGTAGGCTCTTAATTGCTGCCTCGACTTCAGACCATGTTATTGGTCTATTCATAGTTTTGGCTTCCTCCTGGTTTAGGTTTGGGAGGACACAGGTGTCCAGAAATTTATCCATTTCTTCCAGGTTTACTAGTTTGTGTGCATAGAGTTGTTTGTAATATTCTCTGATGGTGGTTTGGATTTCTGTGGAATCTGTGGTGATTTCCCCTTTATCATTTTTTATTGCATCTATTTGGTTGTTCTCTCTTTTTTTTATCAGTCTGGCTTGTGGTCTGTCTATTTTGTTGATCTTTTCAAAAAACCAGCTCTTGGATTTATTTATTTTTTGAAGGGTTTTTCATGTCTCTCTCTCCTTCAGTTCTGCTCTGATCTTAGTTATTTCTTGTCTTCTGCTAGGTTTTTGAGTTTTTTTGATCTTGCTCCTCTAGCTCTTTCAATTTTGATGATAGGGTGTCAATTTTGGATCTCTCCACTCTTCTCATATGAGCACTTATTGCTATATATTTTCCTCTGGCGACTGCTTTAAATGTGTCCCAGAGATTCTGGTATGTTATATCTTCATTCTCATTGGTTTTGAAGAGCTTCTTTATTTCTGTCTTCATTTCATTGTTTATCCAGTCAACATTCAAGAGCCAGTTGTTCAGTTTCCATGAAGCTTTGCGGTTCTGAGTTAGTTTCTGAATTCTGAGTTCTAACTTTATTTCACTATGGTCTGAGAGACTGTTATTATGTCAGTTGTTTTGCATTTGCTGAGGAGTGCTTTACTTCCAATTATGTGGTCGATTTTAGAGTAGGTGTGATGTGGTGCTGAGAAGAATGTATATTCTGTGGATTTGGGGTGGAGAGTTCTGTAAATGTCTATCAGGTTTGCTTGTTCCGGGTCTGAGTTCAAGCCGTGGATATCCTTGCTAATTTTCTGTCTGGTTGATCTGTCTAATATTGACAGTGGAGTGTTAAAGTCTCCCACCCCTCATGGTGGTTTTCAAGATCCTCTGTGACTTGGCTCCTTCTACCTCTTCAAGATTATCTTCTGCTATCTCTCCTTTGGTAACAAAATCTTTCTTGCTGCTCCTCCCTAGGACACTGGAATTTGTTGTCCCCTCTGCCTGCAATGCTCTTATTTCAAAACCTCTTATATTTTGGTCTTCCTCTTTTCATTTAGGTTTTAGCTCAAATATCTTGATTCAATCTAAATTACATAACTTCATCTTCCTCTATCACAGCACCCTTTATATTTTTATAGCATGTATCATATTTGCTATTATACTATTTGTTTATTTGCTATTTTCATGTCTGTCTTCCTTTTCCACCTACTAGAATGTAAATCTTATCTAAGTTATGAAATTATTAGGCTAGTACAAAAGCAATTGTGGTTTTTGCCATTGAAAGTAATGGCAAAAACCACAATTACTTCTGCACCAACCTAATATTTGTCAGGCTCTCCTTAGCTCCCAAACACCACTAGCCTCATAGTAGACAGACAATAATAATCAACAAATGACTGTTTGTGATATTTCACAGCATGATATAGGCATTCTGTTGATGTCTGACTGCTCTTAAAAAGAATCCTGACAACATTAATTAATTCTACAAAAGGAAAGGCCTCTCTGCTCTCCTCTCATCAGTCTGAACTTACAATAGTCCCTATTAATCTCTCTTATCTATACCATGACTATCATGTCACCTATACTCTGTTGATAGAACTTTGCACCTTCGTGATCAGATGTGGCTGACCCTGTGCTTTTAGTGACCCACACACGGCTAGACCAAATCCACCTGCATCACTGGGTGAGAACAAACATGCATGTGGAGTGGTGAGAGCTATAACCCTTTCTATCCCTGAGCAAGGCTGACCTCTTTCCTCCTTACTTGGTCTGGGAAGGCAAGTCTGTAAGTGTGTGTTCTCTCCGGGTGGGATGACTTGGCTAGAAAACCAGCTCTGTTTCACCTTCAGAACTAGAAAATGAGTCTTCAAACAGATTATAACATTGGGCAAAATTTGATACTATTATTAAGTACATTGATTATATATTTAAAACATTTTCTTTTGGTGCTTCTTAAGAGTAAATTCTATTGAAGAACCAGACACCTAGTGGCCCTGGCAGAGGTGGATACATTAGCAGAGGGTCAGAAGCATTTCTTATTGAGTGACCGACATGCATTTTAGAGAAGGAACCAGTAGAGTCTGATCTTGAGGTGATTTATCCAACAACATAGAGAAAATGCCTACTGCTCACTAACTTAGGAAATCAAATGCTAAACCCCATGGCAGAACATACAACCCTTTCAAAAAGTGATAAAGTTTGCACATATGGAAGATCAAAAGCTCAGTATCTCTGCAGTTGTGAGGCTATGTCAATTATTTTTCTTCTCCCTTTTCTAAAACTCATAATACAAGTGGGGGAGAAGATGTCACTATAGAAATGGTTAGAGATTGACTACTGGAGGTGCAGATGAGGTTTAATTTTCCAGTATAACTTTTCCTTTGGGGTCAATTTGGAAAAGTGTTCGCATAACTGTGCCTGCTATAAAATGACAACTTTTACATTTCTTAATGTCTGTTGACCTGCTGATTTTACAGCAGTCATAGGAGGTTTTTGTTATTAATATAGTAATTGTTCATGATGGATTTCTCCCAGAAAAGCTACTGTTTACATTGCTAGATGGTGTTGTCACTATTCCACTTTGTCTAATGAGAGGGTTATGTAGAGCTCCTTGTCTAGACAAAGACACCTGTTTTTAACATCTTCCTGTTCCAAGTACTAATTTTTCATCTACTATATTATATACCTTTCTCTAGTGTTATATTAATACCATTCTCACTGGGCATCATATTTAGCTTACTAGGCTTTAAATAATCAAACCTTGTGTGCTCTAAGTTGACAGTAAAATTATTTTTTCCAAAGCTAAAGTACATAGTACTTTTTCACCACCCAGAGATTTAACTTACGATCATTAATCCTTAGATTCCAAAAAATTGGAAATAGTTAGTCAAGCACCAGGACCATTTCAAAGGTTGATAATGAAGACATAAAAAATGTTTAGCACTTAGAAAGCATTGGAATTGGGGTTTACCTTGACCTCCTGAAAAAAGAAACAAGATAATGACAGAGTTTGGTCAGAATGTTCCAGGACACCTGACCAAGTTGGGTCTCTTTGGACGTGTATAGCATTCCTTATCATGACTCTCATTTTTATGATTTCTCCAGACTTTGTAGCACTAAATATTTCTGCATAGAAGATGCTTGGTTCCTGACCAAGAAATAAAACATTTATCAGTGTAAAAGAATTGTTAGCCAAAATATAAAAATGGTCCACGACTGCATGGGTACTGGAATTTAAACCCAGGAGTGTTTGACTCCAAGTCTCAATTTTTGTATCCTATTTTCTGCTGCTTCTCTAATGATGTGCCTGAAGTGCTATGTGGGGGCCTGCTTGCCAGGACTCAAAAAATAAATGATAATCATGGAGAGGGACAAGGCAGCAACCAGAGGGATTAATAGGCTGCTACAATTGTGGTTTGTCAGATGCTGGTTTCTCTGTGGTGCTTAGATAGAATGCAGCTGGGAGGCTCTGGATAAATGCAGTCTTCACTGTTAGCTATGGCTCACTGCCTATAATTTCTATATACTTGTTTTCTGTAATGAGATGAGCTGAGGAATAAATACCCTACAAAAATCCTTTTGCCTCCTTTCTTTAAAGGTTAGGAAAGAGCTGGTTTAGGTAGTCCATTATGCTTCCTGTTACCAGAACTTGTATCCGATCCCACTCAATCATTAGAGCTGAGGGGTTCTTCCAAATGAAAGGCACAGCCCTGCTATTTAGTAGTGAACTGCAAAAGAAAAGAAATGTAAAAAGGGTGGTTGCAGGAGTTGGGAAAGAGTTTGTCTACACTTTCTACTAAATGATCCATCCCTCTGCTCTATCAGGTATTACTTATAATACTTGATACAATGTAAATGCTATGTAAATAGTTATTACACCATTTGGAGGGTCAGTTGTATTCCGGAACTTCTGTGTTTTCTCCAGGCATCCAGAGCACTTGCTACTCCTTGCTCCCGAGGTCCAACTGGCATGATATCAATATATGCATCAGTGGGATGTGCAGCAGCATGCTTGGCTGACCAAAAGTTCTGTAGACTATATTTTAAGAAATGAGCAGGAAAACTTGATATAACTGTGGCAAGATGATGAACGTGTTCAAAAGTCTGATTTAAAACTGGTAGGATGATACAATATATTTTAGAAACATTTTCATCAACATGATCAAAATTTTAATGGTTAACACTTAAGCTTCAATTGTGTAGAAAATTCACATACGGTTTTTCTGATCCAAGATGGCCAAATAGGAACAGTTCTGGAGTGCAGTTCCCAGAGAGAACAATGCAGAGGGTGAGTGATCACTGCATTTCCATACAAGTTATTGCTGCTCAGCCCAGGAGACTCAAGGGCTGAAAAGCACCATGAGTTTCTAGCATGGCCCTTTAAGCCAGCACAGCAGGTCTCTGCACAAAAAGTCACACAAATCTGGGCAGCCATTTCAACCAGTGCATGGAACACTGGGAGACAGAGCCACCCATTCAAATGAAAAAAAGGGGACTGAAACAGGTGATCTGGCTCAGCAGGTCCCACACCCAAAAAGACCAGCAATCTGAAATACTCTGTATTGAAAGTTTTACAGCAAGCACAGATGGACCTGGGACAGTCCAGCCCTGTTGGGGGAAGGGCATCTGCCATTACTGAGGCAGTCCACCACTACCGAGGCAGTCTGCCATAACTGAGGCAGTGCACAATCACCGAGGCAGTCCACCATTAACAAGGCAGTCTGCCATTACTGAGGCAGTTCTAACTATACCTATATAAACAAAACTGCAAGGAAGTTCACACAGCAGCTGGGCAGAGCCCAAGGCATCTCAGCAACACCTCTCCTGAAAGACTGTGACTAGGCTACTTCCTTGCTGCAGAGGGCATCTCTGAAAAAAAATGCAGCAGTACATCAGGAACTTATAGATAAAATCCCACCTTCCCAGGACAGAGCACATTGGAAAAAAGGCGGCCATGAGTTCCGCTGCAGCAGACTTAAATGTACCTGCCCAACAGCTTTGAAAGGAAAAATGTAGCTCACAGCTCAGCACTTGAACTCCTATAAGGCACAGACTGTCTCCTCAAGCAGCTCCCTAACCCCCATATTTCCAAAGAGACACCTCATAAAGGAGAGCTTATACTGACATCTAGCGGATATCCTTCTGGGACAAAGAGAAGAAACTGGCAGCAACCCTTACTGTTCTACAGCCACCACAGGTGATCCCCAGGCAAGCAGAGTCTGGAGTGGTTCTGCGGCAGTTCTACAGCAGAGGGGCCTAACTGTTAGAAGGAAAACTAAAAAGCAGAAAGAAACAACTTCATCATCAACAAAAAGGATGTCCCCTCAGAGACCCCATACAAAAGCACCAACTACAAAGACTACAGGTAGATAAATCAACAAAGATGGGAAGAAACCAGTGCAAAAAGGATAAAAACACCCAAAACCAGAATGCCTCTCCTCCTCCAAGGGATCACAAGTCCTCACCAGCAAGGGAACAAGGCTTGAGAATGAGTCTGATGAATTGACAGAAACAGGCATCAGAAAGTGGGTAATAACAAACTTCTCTGATCTAAAAGAACATGTTCTAACCCAATGCAAAGAAACTAAGAATGTTGAAAAAGGGTTTGATGAAATGCTACCAAGAATGAACAGCTTAGAGAAGAATATAAATGACCTCATGAAGTTGAAAAACACAATACAAGGACTTTGCAAAGCATACACAAGTTTCAATAGCCAAATCAACCAAGCAGAAGAAAGGATATCAGAGATTGAAGATCAACTCAATGAAATAAAATGAGAAGGCAAGATTAGAGAAAAAAAAAAGAGTGAAAAGAAATGAACAAGGCCTCCAAGAAATATGGGATTATGTGTAAAGACCTAATCTATGTTTGATAGGTGTATCTGAATGTGATAGAGAGAATGAATCCACGCTGGAAAACACTCTTCAGGATATTATCCAGGAGAACTCCCCCAACCTAGCAAGGCAGGCCAATATTGAAGTCCAGGAAATACAGAGAACACCACAAAGATATTCCTCAAGAAGAGCAACCTTAAGGCACATAATTGTCTGATTCACCAGGGTTTAAACAAAGAAAAAAATGCTAAGGGCAGCCAGAGAGGAAGGTCACATTACCCACAAAGGGAATCCCATCAGACTCACAGCAGATCTCTCAGCAGAAACCCTCCAAGTCCGAAGAGAGTGGCAGCCAATATTAAGCAACCAAAAGGACAGAAATTTCAACATAGAATTTCATATCCAGCAAAACTAAGCTTCATAAGTCAAGGACTAATAAAATCCTTTATGAACAAGCAATTGCTGAGAGATTTCATCACCCCCAGGCCTGCCTTACAAGAGCTCCTGAAAGAAGCACTAAACATGGAAAGGAACAACTAGTACCAGCCACTCCAAAAATGTACTAAATGGTAAAGAGCATTGACACAATGAAGAAACTGCATCAATTAATGGAAAAAAACAACCAGATGGCATCAAAAAGGCAGGATCAAATTCACACATAACAGTATTAATCTTAAATGTAAATAAGCTAAATGTTTCAATCAAATCACAGACTGGCATACTGGATAAAATGTCAAAACCAATCGGTGTGCTATATCCAGGAAACCCATCTCACATGCAAGGACGCATATAGGTTCAAAGTAAAGGGATGAAGGAAGATTTATCAAGAAAATGAAGAGCCAAAAAAAGCAGGATTTGCAATCCTAGTCTCTGATAAAATGGACTTTAAACCAAAAAAGATCAAAAGAGAAAAAGAAGATCATTACGTAATGGTAAAAGGATCAATGTAACAAGAAGAGCTAATGATCCTAAATATATATGCACCCAATATAGGAGCACCCAGATAATATAAAGCAGGGTATTAACAACCTATAAAGAGGCTTAGACTCTCATACAATAATGGGAGACTTTAATACTCCACTGTCAATATTACACAGATCAACAAAACAGAAAATTAACAAGGATATCCAGGACTTGAACTGTGATCTGGATCAAGCAAACCTGAGACATCCACAGAACTTTCCACCCCAAATCCACATCACAGCACCACATCACACCTACTCTAAAATTGACCACATAATTGGAAATAAATCACTCCTCAGTAAATGCAAACGAACAGAAATAATAACAAACAATCTTTCAGACCACAGAGCAATCAAATTAGAACTCAGGCCTATAAAACTAACTCAGAACCTCACAACTTCATGGAAACTGAACAATTGGCTCACGAATGTTGACTGCAGAAACATTGAAATGAAGGCAGAAATAAAGATATTTTTCAGAACCAAGAAGAATGAAGACACAACATACCAGAATCTCTGGGACACATTCAAAGCAGTGTCTAGAGGAAGATTTATAGCAATAAATGCTCACATGAGAAACAAGGAAAGATCTAAAATCAACACCCTATCATTAAAATTGAATGAGCCAGAGGAGCGAGATAAAAAAAACCTCAAAAAATAGCAGAACACAAGAAATTACTAAGATTAGTGCAGAATTGAAAGAGATAGAGACACACACAAAAAAAATTCAAAAAATTAATAAATCCAGGAGTTGGTTTTTTTGAAAATTTCAACAAACTAGACCACCAGCCAGATTAATAAAAAAGAAAAGAGAGAAGAATCAAATAGATGCAATAAAAAACAACAAAGGGGATATCACCACTTATTTCAAAGAAATGAAAACTACCATCAGAGATTACTACAAACAACTATATGCACATAAACGGGTAAACCTGGAGGAAATGGATAAATTCCTAAATACTTGCACCATCCCCAGGCTAAAACATGAAGAAGTCAAAACCCTGAATAGATCAATAACAAGGGCTGAAGTTGAGGCAGCAATTAATAGCCTACCAACCAAAAAAAAAAAGCCCAGGGCCAGATGAGTTCACAGTCGAATTCTACTGGACATACAAAGAGGAGCTGGTACCTCTGCTTCTGAAACTATTCCAAACAATTAAAAAAGCGGAAGTCCTTCCCAAATCATTTTATGAGACCAACATCATCCTGATATCAAAACCCAACAGAGATGCAACAAGAAAAGAAAACTTCAGGCCAATATCCATGATGAACATAGATTCAAAAATCTTCAATAATATATGGGCAAACTGACTGCAACAGCACATCAAAGAGCTTATCCACCATGATCAAGTAGGCTTCTTCCCAGGGATGCAAGGCTGGTTCAACATACCTAAGTCTGTAAATGTAATCCACCACATAAACAGAACTAAAGACAAAACCACGTGATTATCTCAGTAGATGCAAAGAAGGCCTTCAATAAAATTCAATAGCCCTTTATGCTAAAAATTCTCAATAGGGATTGATGGAAAGTATCTCAAAATAATAAAAGCTATTTATGACAACCCACAGCCAATATCATTCTGAATGGGAAAAAACTGGAAGCATTCAATTTGAAATCTGGCACTAGACAAGGATGCCCTCTCTCAACACTCCTATTCAATATAGCAGTGGAAGTGCTAGCCAGAGCAGTCAGGCAAGAAAAAGAAATAAAGTGTATTCAATTAGGAAAAGAGGAAGTCAAATTGTCTCTATTTGAAGATGACATGATTGTATATTTAGAAGACCCCGGGACTGGGAGGAAGATGGCGCTCTAGAAGCAACTCACCACTGCAGCTCTCAGTCAAGAGGCAGAGGGTAAGCAAACACCGCATTTTCAGACGGATCCTTATAGCCCACAGAGTGGGGGAAAAGCCCAGGTGTAAAAGGCACGCAGGACTCAAGCGCAGCACTCTCCGCTGGCGCGGCCAGGCAGCCAGCGCCGCGGCAGCGGCAAGGCGCACAAAACACACGGGTCTGGGCGCCCTGTTAAACCAACAATTTGAGACTTGGGAGGGCAGATTGCTACGTTCATCTGACTGAACGGGTTTTGGACGGTGAACTAGACCAGGAGATTTCTGGGAGGTGAATTGTGAACTAGCGCAATGGGTGGCTGCACAGGAAATCACACAGATCCCGGTACCCTTTCAGCCGGCGACTGAGGCACCTGGGAGAGAGTCAACCCTATAACTTAAAAAGAAAAAAAAGCAAAAAGACTCGGAGGCAGCAGGGAGCCAATTGATCAGGCTCGACGGGTCCCACCCCCACAGGGACAAGCAATAAGTCGATTTGGAGTGCTGGGGGTTGAGAGTTCCACTGTGGGAAGAGCGGAACACATGACTGTGCAGCTCGGTGGGGGAGGGGCGTCTGCCATTGCCAAGAGCTTCGGCCCCTACTGAGGTACCCACCCACTGCTGATGCAGTCAGCTGTTGCCAAGGCAACCCGCAATAACAGAGAGACTCCACCTACAGGGCAGAGCCCACATCAGCAGGGCGGAGCCCACAGCAAAAGGGCAAACCTCATGCCAGCAGGGCGGAG
>JAPYYA010006068.1:0-10152 GCA_028533165.1 Leontopithecus rosalia
GTGAGCTGTGTGCACTGTGGAATGTTTGTATTGAGTGTAGTGTTTCTGTGTGAAATGTATTCACTGTGTAGTGTGTGTGGTCATTAATGGGTCTGAATGAGGTTTCTTCAATGTGGAGTGTGTGTGTCTAGAGTGGTGTGTGTGAGGTGTGTGCACTCTGGAGTGTGTGGTGACTGCTGTGTGTCAGTGTGAGTTGTGTGAACTGTGGAGTGTGTGTTGGTGATTGGTGTGTGTCTGTGTGAAATCTGTGAACAGTGAATTGTTACGTGTTTGGTGACTGGTGTGTCTGTGTGAGCTGTGTGCACTGTAATATGTGAGTGGTGAGTGTCTAAGTTGTTTGCACTGTGAAGTATGTGTGTGGAGTGTGTGTGGTTGCTGGTGTGTGTCTGTGTAAAATTTCTGCACTGTGTAGTGTGTTTGTGGTGAGTGGTGTGTGCCTGCATAAGGTGTGTGCACTGTGTATAATGCGTGTGATGAGTGGTGTGTGTCTGTGCGAGATGGATGCACCATGGAGTGTGAGTGTGCAGTGTGGTAAGTGGTGTGTAACCCTGTGAGGTGTTAGCATTGTGGAGTGTGTGTGTGCAGTGAGTGGTGTGTGTCTATTTGAGGTATGTGCAATGTGAAGAATATTTGTGTTGAGTGACTTGTGTCTGTGTGAGGTTTTCGCACTGTGCAGAGTGTGTGTGGTGAGCCATGTGTGTCTGTGTGAGGTTTGTGCACTGTGGAGTGTGTGTAATACATTTTGTGTGTCTGTGTGAGGTGTGTACACAGTGTAATGTGTGTGCATGGCGAGTGGGTGTTTTTGGGTTAGGTGTGTGCAGAGTGCAGTTGGTGTGCTTTTGTGGTGCATGTCTGTGTGGAGTGTCTGCACCGGATTTTGTGTGTGGAGATTAGTGTGTGTGTTTGTGAGATGAGTGCACTGCGTAGTGTTTGTGGTGAGTGGTATGTCTGTGTTAGGTATCTGCATTGTGGAGTGTGTTTGGTAAGCATTGTTTCTCTGTGTGGTGTGTGCACTGCACAGTGTTTGTGTATGCTGATTGGTGTGTGTTTGTGTTGATTGTGTGCACTGTGCAGTTTCTGTGTGTTTGTGTTCAGTGGTGTGTTTGTGTGTGAGGGGTGTGCATCGAGGACTGTGTGTGTGGTCAGTGGTGTGTGTCTTTGAGGTGTGTGCACTGTGCAGTGTGGGTTTCTGGTGAGTCTTGTGCCTCTCTTAGGTGTCTGCACTGCGGAATGTGTGTTTGGTGAGTGCTGTGTGTCTGCGTGTGGTGCATATGCAGTGTAGTGTGTGCGGTCACACTTTTGTCTTTCTGATATGTCTTCAATATAAAGTGTGTGTGTCGTGAGTGGTGTGTGTGTGAAGTGTGTGCAATGTTGATTCTGTGTGTGGTAAGTTGTGTGTATGTGTGAGATGTGTGCAATGTGGAGTGTGTGAATGATGAGTGGTGTGTTTCTGTGTGAGGTGTGTGCCCTGTGGAGAGTGTGTATGTGTTGAGTTTTTTGTCTGTGAGGTTTGTGCTTTGTCGAGTTTGGGTGTGAAAAGTTTTTGTTAAATGGTGTGTGTCTGTTTGAGGTTTATGCACAGAGGGGTGTGTGAGGAGTGTGTGTGGTGAGTGGTGTGTGTCTGTGTGGAGTGTCTGCACTTTGGTTTGTGTTCAGTGGGTGGTGTGATTCTATTCTGAGGTAAGTGCCCTGTGTAGTGTGTATGGTAAGTCTTATGTCTGTGTTTGGTGTCTGCACTGTGGATTGTGTGTTCAGTGAGTGGTGTCTGTCTGTGGGAGGTGTGTATACTCTAAAGTGTGAGTGTATGATGTGTGGTGTGTGTTTGTGTGAGGTGTGTGCATAGTGGAGAGTGTGTGGTAAGTGGTGCATGTCTTTGTAAGCTGCGTTCACAGTTCACTGTGTGTTTCTAGTGACTGGTGTTCCTGTGTGTGTGTCTGCACTGCAGAATGTGTGTGTGGTGTTGTGTGCCTGTGTTTCTTTTGTTGGGTGAAGTGCTCTATACTGACAGTTGTTGGGTAGGGTGATATATAATGACTGTTCTTGGGTAGGGTGCTCTAAACTGGCTGTTGTTGGGTATAAGCCCTATATTGACTTTTGTTGACTAGCTACTCTATAATGACCGCTGTTGCATAGGTGCTCTTTATTGAGTGTTGTTTGTTCGTGTGCTATATACTGACGGTTTTGGGGTAGACTGCTCTATCGTAACAACTTTTTTGTAGAGGGCTCTATAGGAACTGCCGTTAAGTAGGTGCTTTATTGTGACTTTTGTTGTGTAGGTGCTCGACAGTAACTGTTGTTGGGTAGGTTGCTATACAGTGACTGTTGCTGTGCAGGGTGCTTTATAGTGATGGTTGTCACGTAGGTTCTCTATAGTAACTGCTGTAGGTTAGGTGCTCTATAGTGACAGTTCTTGGGTAGTGTGCTTTATATTGATGGTTGTTGTATGGAGTGCTCAATAGTGACTGTTGGGGATAGGGTGCTCTGTAGTGACTCTTACTGTGTAGGATGTTGTACGGTGACTGTTGCTGTGTAGGGTGCTGTATAATGATTGCCATTGAGTAGAGTGCTCTATAGTGACTGTTGCTGTGTAGAATGCTTTATATTGACTGTTGTTGAGAAGAGTGCTGTATACTGACTGCTGTTGGGTAGGTGCTGTATACTGAGTGTTGCCGGGTAGGGTGCTCTAAAATAATTGTTGTTGGGTCAGGTGCTTTATAGTGACTGTTGTCAGGTAGAGTACTCTTTTGTGACCGTTTTTGGTTGGTGCTCTATAGTAAATGTAGGGTAGAGTGCACACTATTCTTGTTAATACAGTACTCTAAAGTAACTGTTGTTGATTAGAGTGCTCTATAGTGACTGTTTTTGTGTAGTTGCTTTATAGTGACTGTTATTGGTATGTGTTCTATATTGACTGTTTCTGGGTAGGCTGCTCTATCGTTACTGTTATTGGCTAGGTGCTCTATATTGACTGTTGTTTGTTGTGGTGTTCTATACTGACTGTTTTTTTGTAGAATGATGTATAGTGACTGTTGTTGTGTAGAGTGCTCTATAGTGACTGTTGTTAAGTAGGGTGTTCTATAGTGTCTGTTGTTGAAGAGTAACTCTATAGTGTCTGTTGTTGGGTGCGTGTTCTATAGTGACTGCTGTTGGGTGGAGTGCTCTATAGTAAATGATATTCGGTAGGGTGCTTTATAGTGACCGTTGTTGGAAAGGTTTCTCTGTAGTGACTGTTGTGCAGTCTGCTATATAGTGTCTTTTGTTGCATAGGGTGCTCTATAGTTAACTTGTTAGGTAGGTGCTTTATATAAAGTGACTTTTATTGAGGGGAATGCTCTAAACTGTCAGTTGTTAGGGAGATGCTCTATAGTTACTGTTGTTGGGTAGGGTGGTGTATAGTGACTGTTTTTTGGTAGGTGCTCTATACTGACTGTTGTTGCGTGTAGTGCTCTATACTGACTGCTGTAGGGCATTGTGCTCTATATGTAACTGTTGTTGCCTGGAGTACTTTATAGTGACTGTTTCTGTTTTTAGTGTTCTGTAGTGACTGTTGCTGTGTACGGTGCTCTATAGTGACAGCTGTTGTGTACAGTACTCTATAGTGACTGTTGTTGGGTAGAGTGCTTTATAGTGACTCTTTGTTGATAGGGGCTTTACAGTGCCTGTGTCTGGTTATGCTGCTCTATGACAAGTGTTGTTGCATAGGGTGCCCTATAGTGACTGCTGTTATGTAATGTGTTCTATACGGACTGATATTGGGTAGAATGCTCTATAGTGACAGTTGGGTATTGTGCTCTTTAGTGACTGATATTGTGTAGCGTGCTCTGTAGTGACTGTTGTGGTGTAGGGTGCTCTATAGTGTCTTGTTGGGTAGAGTGCACAATAGCGTCTGTTGTCTAGTAGGTGCTCTCTATATAGTGAATTTTCTGGGTGGAATGTTCTAAAGGGAGTGTTGTTGAAGTTGTTGAGTAGGCAAAGTACAGTGAATGTTGTTGTGTTGGTTGTTCTATAGTGCCTGTTTTTGGGGAGTGGCTCTATGCTGTCTGTTGTTGGGTTCATGATCTATAGTGATTGATGTGTGAAGTGCTCTATAGTGAAAGTTATTTTGTATGGTGACCAATAGTGGCCATTGTTGGATAGGGTGCTCAATATTGACTGTTGTTTCAAGGTGCTCTATAGTGACTGTTGTTGGGTAGGGTGCTGTATAGTGACTATTGCTGTGAAGGTTGATATATAAAGACTGTTATTGGGTGGGTGCTTTATCTTGACTGTTGGTTGATCTATAAGGACTGTTATTGGGTGGGTGCTTTATCTTGACTGTTGCTGTGAAGGTTGATCTATAAAGACTGTTGTAGAGTGCCTTACACTGACAGTTGATGGGTACGTGCTCTACAGTGACTGTTGCTGCATAGGTAGCTCTATAGTGAATGTTGTTTGTTAGGTGTTCTTTACTGACTGTTGTTCAGTGTCATGCTCTATAGTGACTGTTGTTGGGCAGAGTGCTCTATATGTAAGTGTTTCTGAATGGAGTGCTTTCTAGCGACTGTTGTGGTCTTTAGTGCTCTATAGTTACGGTTGGTGGGTAGAAGAGTCCTTAGTGACCCTTGTTGGGTAGGGTGCTGTATAATGACTGTTGTGGAGTAGGGTGCTATATAATGACTGCTGTGGAGTAGTGTGCTCTATATTTTCTGTTGTTGGATGGAGGGCTCTATTGTGACTGCTGTTGGGTATTGTGATCTATAATGACTGTACCTGGGTATGGTGCGCTATAGTGACTGTTGTTATATAGAGTGCCCTATAGTAACGCTATCCTGGTTGCGGGGTCTCTAGTGTCTGTGGGTGGGTAGGGTGCAGTATTATGAATGTTGTTGCACTGGGTGACTGTTGTTTGGCGGAGTGCTCTATAGTTACTGTCATTGGTAGAGAGCTTTAGATAGTAACTGTTGTTGGGTAGGGTGCTCAAAATGACTGCTGGTGGTTAGAGTGCTTTATAATGACTCTTGTTGGGTATGGTGATCTATAATGACTGCAGGTGGGTAGAGTTTTTGGAGTGGAGTCTGTTGTTGGGTTGAGGGCTCTACAGTGACTGGGGTTGGATAAACGGTCTGCAGTGACTGTTGTTGAGTAGGGTGCTCTATAGTGACCATAGTTGGGTATCATGCTGATACTGAGTGCTCTTAAGTAGGATACTCTATATTGACTGTTGTGGCAAATAGTTCTCTATATTGACTGTTGTTGGGATGAGGGCTCTACAGTGACTGTTGTTGTGTAGGTGCTCTACAGTGACTGTGTTTGACACGGTGCTCTATAATGAGTGATGTTTGGTAGAGTGCTCAATACTGACTGTTCTTGGGTATGGTGCTCTATAGTGCCTGTTGTTGGGTAGGTGCTCTATTCTGACTGTTGTTGGGTAGGGTGGTATATAGTGACTGCTGTTTGGTGGAGTGCTTTATCCTGACTGTTGTGTAGAGGGCTCGATGGTGACTTGTTGGATAGAGTAACCTACAGTGACCACTTTTTGGTATGGTTTCCTACACTTAATGTTGTTGGGGTGGTGCTCTATACTAACTGTTGCTTAGTAGGGTGCTCTATAGTGACTGTTGTTTGGCAGAGTGCTTTATATTTACTGTCATTGGTAGAGAGCTCTAGATAGTAACTGTTGTTGGGTAGGGTGCTCAAAATGACTGCTGGTGGTTAGAGTGCTTTATAGTGACTCTTGTTGGATAGGGTGATTTATAATGACTGCAGGTGGGTAGAGTTTTTGGAGTGACTGTTGTTGGGTTGAGGGCTCTACAGTGACTGGGGTTGGGTAAATGGTCTGCAGTGACTGTTGTTGAGTAGTGTGCTCTATAGTGTCCATAGTTGGGTATCATGCTGATACTGAGTGCTCTTAAGTAGGATACTCTATATTGACTGTTGTGGCAAATAGTTCTCTATATTTACTGTTGTTGGGATGAGGGCTCTACAGTGACTGTTGTTGTGTAGGTGCTCTACAGTGACTGTGTTTGATACGGTGCTCTATAATGAGTGTTGTTTGGTAGAGTGCTCAATACTGACTGTTCTTGGGTATGGTGTTCTATAGTGCCTGTTCCTGGGTAGAGTGCTCTATAATGAGTGGTTATGGGTATAGAGATCTATAGTGACTATTGTTGGGAAGGTGCGCTATAGTGACTTTTTGAATAGTGTGTCTGTAGTAACTGTTGTTGGATATGGTGTGCTATAGTGACTGTTGCTGGTAGAGTTATCTATAGTGTCTGTTGTTGGGTAGATGCTCTACAGTGATTGTTCTTGAATAGGTGCTCTCTTGTGACTGTTGTTGTGTAGGTGCTCTATCGTGACTGTGGTGTAGTTGCTTTATAGTGACTCTTGTTGGGTATGCTGCTCTTTAGTGACTGCTGTTCTAGGGTGCTATAGAATGATTGTTGTTAGTAGGGTGCCCTATTGTGATTGTTGTTGTGTACGGAGCTCTATAAAGTCTGTTGCTGGGTAGAGTGCTCTATAGTGACTGTTGTTAGCTGAAGTGCTTTATAGTGACTCTTGCTGGGTAGTGTTCTCTACAGTGACTGTTGTTGGGTAAGTACTCCATAGTGACTCTGGTTGGGTAAAGTGCTCCATAGTGACTGTTGTTTAGTTGGTGCCTTATAGTGCCTGTTGTTGTGTAGGGTGCTGTCTATAAACTGTTGTTGAAGGGAGTGCTATATAGTGACTGTTGTTGGGTGGAGTGCTCTGTAGTGACTGTTTTTCTGTATGGTGAACTATAGTGACTGTTGCTTGGTAGGGTGCTCTATAGTGACTCTTGCTTTGTAGGTTGCTCTACCATGATCGTTTTTGGGTAAGGTGCTCTATAGCGACTGTTGTTGAGTAGGGTGTTCTATAGTGACTATTGTTCAGTGGGTGCTCTATTGTGACTATTGCTGGGTAGGGGGCTGTGTACTGACTATTGTTTGGTGAAGTGCTGTATAAGCGACTGTTCTTTGGTGGAGGGCTCTATAGTGACTGTTTTTGTGCAGAGTGCTCTATGGTTACTGTTGTTGAAAAGGTGATTTATAGTGACTCTTGTTGGGTAGGGTATTCTGTAATGTCCGTTTTTGAGTAAGTACTTTATAGTACTTGACTAAACAACAGTCACTGCAGTGCTCTTATCCAACAACAGTTCTTATAAAGCCCTCTACCCCACAACAGTTACTAGAGGGAATTCCACCTAACAACTGTCACTATAGTGCACCATACCCTACAATAGACTCTATAGAGCATTCTATGGAAAACAGTCAGTATAGAGCACTTACTCAACAACAGTCACAATAAAGCATCACACACAACAACAGTCACTATGGTGTATTGGCACAACAACAGTCACTATAGAGCACTGTACTCAGCAATAGTCTGTACAAAGCAAGCCACCCGACCCCAATCAGTATGGAGCACCCAACCCAACCACAGTCACTATAGAGGATTATTTCCACCAAGAATAATTATAGAGTAACCTACTAATCAAAAGGCATTATAAAGGACCTACCCAACAACAGTCAATGTAGAGCACTTCACCCAACCGCAGTCAGTATAAAACACCTACCCAGCAACCGTCAGTTTAGAGCACTTCTACATCAACAGTCACAATGCAGCACCTACCCAAAACAGTCACTATATATCACCCTACCCAGCAACAGTCAGTATAGAGCACCTAATCAACAACAATGACTATAGAGCACCCTAACCAACAACAGTCACTGTAGAGCACTCCATCAGCAACATAAAGTATAGAGAGACCCACCCAAAAAGTGTCATTATAGAGCATCCTACACAGGAGGAGTCACTATACAGCACCCTACCCAACAACAGTCACTATAGAGCATACTACCAAAAGATATTATAGAGCACTCTACCCATCAACAGTCATTATAGAGCACTGTACTCAGCAACAGTCACTACGAAGAACCATAATTAACAACAGCCATTATAATGCACTCCACTGAACAACAGTCACTATAGAGCACATATCCAACATCAGTCACTAGAGAGCTCTCCACCCATCAACGGTCACAATAGAGCACCCCACCCACAACTGTCACTATAAAGCACCTCAAAACTAAGAGTCAGTATAGAGCAACTATGCAACAGAAGTCACTACAGAAGACAACATCCAACAACAGTCATTATAGAGCACCTATGAAATACCTGTAAGATTAGAGCACCCCACCAACAACTGTAACAATATAGCAAATACAAAAATCTGTCACTACAGAGCCCACAACCCAGCAATGGCCACTATAGAGCATGTACCGAACAACACCCACTATAGAGACCCCTATTCAAAAGAGTCACTTTAGAGCACTCTAATCAGCATCAGTCAATATGGAGAACCCCACCAAACCACAGTAACCTATGGAGCACTATATCCAGGAACAGTTTCTAGAAAGAACTCTACAGAAAACTAGCCACTCCAGAGCACTTCACCCAACAACAGTCACCTATAGAGCACTGTACCCAATAAAAGTTACTATAGGGCAAACCACCCAACAACAGTCATTATAGAACACCCCACCCAACAACAGACACTATAGACCACTTACCCAACCACAGCCACTGTAGAGCACTGTACAAATCAACAGTCACTATAGGGCACATACGCAAAATCAGTCACTATAGAGGACTCTACCAAGCAATGGTCACTATAGAGCACTCGACCACAACAGTCACTATAGAGCACCCTGCACAGCAACAGTCTCTATAGAGCACCTAACCAACAACAGTCAGTATAGAGCACCTACTTAACAACATTCACTATACAGCACCTACCCAACAACTGCCACTATAAATCACCTACTCAACAGCAATCACTAAAGAGCACACTACCCAACAAAAGTTAGAAAGAGCAGCGTACCCAAGAGCAGTCACGATGTACACCCTTCATAACAAAAGTCACTATAGAGCACTCTACACAACAACAGTCAGAATAGAGATCTTCACTGAACCAAAATTGCCTATAGGCACTCTACACAACTACAGTCATTAGAGTCTACTCCACCCAATAATAGTCAATGTGGAGCACCTATCCAATATCAATCACTATGTGCACCCTACCCGGCAACAGTCACTATAGAGAACCTACACAGAAACGGTTACTATAGAGTATTCTACCCAGCAGCAGTCATTATAGAGCACTGCACCCAACAACAGTCTCCACGGAGCACCCTACCTAGAAACTTTCAATATAGAGCACACTACCCAGCAACAGTCACTATAGAACACCCTACCCAGCAAAAGTTGCTATAGAGAACTCTACTCAAAAGTAATCATTCCAGAGCACCCTACACAGTAACAGTCACTAGAGACCACTCTACTTATCAACAATCATTGTAGAACATCCTACCCAGTAACAGTCAATACATAAAACCCTACCCAACAACAATCACTACAGAGCACTCAACCCAACAACAGTCACTATAGAGCACTTCACCCAAGAACACTAACTATTGATCACCCTAACAAACAACTGTCACTGTAGATCACCTACCCACAACAGTCAGTATACAGCACCTATGCAACAACAATCACTATACAGCACCATACCCACCAACAGTCAGTATAGAGCGCCATAACCAAGATCAGTCACTGTAGAGCTCTCTACCGATAAACAGTCATTATAGAGCACTCTCTTCAAAAACAGGTGTGGAGCACATTACCTAAAAACAGTCACTATCTAGAGCACTCTACTCTAAAGCAGTCACTATAAAGCCCTCCACTTAAGAACAGTCGCCATAAAGCACCATACCTAACAACAGTCTTTATGGAGCACCCCACTGAACAACAGTCAGTATAGAGCACTTACTCAATAAGAGTCATTATGAAGAACTCCACCCAACAACGGTAAATATAAAAAAAATGTGGCACATATACACCATGGAATATTATGCAGCAATCAAAAACGATGAGTTCGTGTCCTTTGTAGGGACATAGATGAATCTGGAGAACATCATTCTCAGCAAATTGACACAAGAACAGAAAAGGAAACACCATATATACTCACTCATAGGCGGGTGATGAACAATGGGAACACATGGACATAGGGAAGGGAGCACCACACACTGAGGTCTATTGGGGGAAATAGGGGAGGGACAGCGGGGGGGGGAGCAGGGGAGGGATGGCATGGGGAGA